>VOQK01018012.1:25568-36490 GCA_015052645.1 Benitochromis conjunctus
TGAAAGAAAAAAAAAAAAACAAACTTTTTTTTTTTTTTGGAAAAATAAAAAAAAAAAAAAAACATTATCTAAACCAACTTAAATATCAGTTTTCATCAGGACAAAAAAAGAGATGTGTGCATATAATCACCAGGCAAATCTCCTAAAAAAGTATAAATTTGCCCCAAAATAAGGTTAAATAGCTTTTTAGAGCTTTAAATTTGTTTTACACATGAAACATCTGCAGTTTAAGACCAGGAGGAGACACAAACCCACTCCCTAGGGTTACAAGCTCGTGCATTCCCAGTTCCATTCCCTGGTCTGGATAAATGGGAAGGTTGTATCGGGAAGGATATCCAGTGTAAAATCTGCACCAAATCAAAAAACCTGGATAACCATCTGCTGTGGTGACCCCTTGGCATTAAGGGAGCCACCTAAAGCACCTATACCTTACTCCACTCCGAGCATCTCTGCTGTTGCCGAATATTTCAGTTCAGCATACTCTGAGCGCATATAGACGTCTCTGCTTTTTTTTTCTAGATTAATTTTTTTTTGCCTGTTAAAAGTCAGTAAGTATCATAATGTAATAATAATAATAATAATAATAATAATGTACATCACCACATCTGACAACTCAAAATGTCTTCACTTTTTTACTTTCAGAGAGATTCAAAGAGATTAAAATAGAATCAAATATTCATTTTTTTTTCAAATGTGGAGTCTGATTTTTTACTGATTATTTCTAATTAACTGATGGATAAAATAAATAAAGCAGTGGCAGCAGCTGCCTCACCTGAATGAAGATGTTTCTGATTGGCTTTATTGCCCCTCCTAGTATATTTCTTAGTTGTCTGAGTAACTGTGGAAGCATTATGTTGTAGTACTGCAGTGATCTGGCTATAGTTTGCCTTCATGTGTTAGAGTAGCAGCCACTTTTAGACTGTCACCTCGTCTTCCACATGACCCCAGCCCCTAAGGCGAATCAGCATTTTGGCACCACTGCATCCACTAAGTCCTCAGTGAGAGGGCCTCTACAGTTTTATATCTGCTGAGTCCAGTGGGCTCTCGTGCTTCATCTATTTCAAGTTAACAATAGATCCAGTCCATTTTGATCTCCTCTTCTTACTTCTTTCCCACCCTTTTTCCTTCCCCATCCCTCCCCCTCTTCACTGTCATGTCAGTTTACTCAGTGGATTGATGTATCTCGCTGTTCCTCCACCCCTCCACTTCCCCACCCAGCCATCTCTCTGTCTTTCTTTCATTCCTGTCTTCTCCTTGATTTGCTGTGTCTTTCAATTAGGCCATCGCTGGCCAAAACTCGGCTGGATATGGCTTGCGTGCTACTATTGCCCTTCCTATATATGTGGGTGCGTGGTTGGTTGCGCATCAAGTGTGTGATGTCTTGGCACAGAATCGCATCAGTATCACAGTCCGACAGTCCTTTCTATCCTCCGCAGAGCTCCAGTTTGTAGGCCTGTGGCAAGAAATGGCTCAACAGGGGATCACTTTTTATTGTGCCCCTTTTTTCATGTCTCATTCTCTCCCTACCTAGTGCCAGAAGTACCATGTCCAGGCCAACGGGAGGCGGTGCCAACGATGTCACCCGCTTCTTGTCATCGGGCACGGCGCCAGGGTCTCCCAACTCCAACAACTCTATGTTCTCTGCTGCCAGCCAGGCTGACTGGGCGGCTAAGAGGCTGGTGTGGGTGCCCTCCGAGAAACAAGGCTTCGAGGTGAGCTGTCGTGAGATGCGGTGCACAAGCACAAACATTTCACTTGCAGGATGTTAACACAATAGACACTGTCTGAGTTTGTTAATCCCCTGTGGAATTATTAGCCCTGAGTGTGTGCCCTTAGTTAAAGGTGTGTCAGACAGCTCAGGCAGAGCTACATACAAGGGTCTCTGTGTGTGTGTATGTGTGTGTGTGTCACATTTTTTATATTTGAGGAGGTTTTGGTCACTATGGTAGTGCTCTATTTTTTCATTTTGTGATGGTTACTTACATATGTAACTATGTAAGGTCTAAGTCATCATCAGTGATTACTTCAAGCCCAAAAAGCATGCACGTCAGCTTGATAAGACCTCAGAGGGTTAAGTGTAGTTAGTATCACAGGCACAGTCGTTATAGTTTTATATTTTTGGTTACACTATTTGCTTTTGTCATTTAATTTATTTATTTTTTTACTTCCACTTAGGTTCCATTTGTGATTTGCTCATTTCAATTTGGATTTTAGTCTTTAAAAATATTTAGTTTCATTTTCTTTATAATTAAAATATGGGTGTATCCATCATGGACAAGTTTTCACAAGCTCAGAAAAGATATTACAGTAAAAAGAACAAACAAAAGCCTCACCATGCTTGTGGTGCTGAAACATTTAACCACATCGACCCGTACTAAAACTAAGCACACGATTCAGTTCAGAATTTATCTTTATTTCATTTACCTAAAATGTTTTTCACACCTCGTTTGGTTAACTGTAACAACCTTGATCATGAGGCCCTCATGTTCTTTGTCTCACTTCACCTTGGTACTCGTCTAATGCTCATGACAAGTTTGCAGTGTGCATGTTGAAGGAAGTGACATAAGAATTTGAAGTCCTGTCTCGCAGCCTCTCTCTGTCTCTGCTGGACTCGTTTCATAAAAAAGCTCTATGAATAGAACAATACGCTCCTTCAGCCTCCCAGTGTTAAAGAGGCCTTTGCAGAGACACTGACTTCATTTTACACTCATGATCAAACACACACACACACACGCACACAGAAAGGCATGCACACTGTCATCTAGTTTCATATTCTTAGCTGGTAGTTCAGTGTGACTAACATTCACCCACATGAATGCAAACACACACAAACACACACTCATTTTGCGTGTATTGCATATCAAGTAGCAGAGAGAATAAAATGCAGCAGAGCAGGATCCTGCAACATGGTCAGAGCTTCAGATCAGTACTTCCTGTCCAACAAGCATGAGATCAGCAGCGTGACAAAGGAGGTCATCTCTGTCCTCATCTGTCACCCTCTATTCTCGTCATGCTGTCAAATGTAATGACACTCATGCTCTAAACCTCACTTGGTCCCATTCTGAGAAACATAAAAAAATATATATATTGTTACAATGTTTGCTGTATTGTAAATGTACACAGAAGGTTTTTTTTCTGAGGTGTATTAAATGTGTGCATTCATTTTGGCAGTTTTCTTAAACAAACTTCAAGTTATTTGAATGAAGTTCTACCTGATGTGCAAGCATAACTTTCTGTTCTCCTCTGAGCTGAATAGACCTATACAGCTTAATGTGCTTGATAACGGAAACTGTTTAACAGTTTAGTCTTTTTTTAAGTCAAAGATACTTTTATTATAAGTGTCATCTGTTTGGAAAGCTGTTCTGAGTGATTTTGAGTCTGCCAAGTAGCATCTTCATAGCATCGTTGTGATCCAATAAACAGTCTGCCAAAGAATCCTTTTCTTAAACAAGTGTCATTTTATTCTCAGTTACGAGGTGAAAACTCCTCAATGTTTTTTCTATCAAATCCAGTCTGCTAGCATCCGAGAAGAGCGCGGCGATGAGGTGGAGGTGGAGCTGACAGACAGCCAGCGGCGGGTGACCTTGTCCAGGGAGGAGGTGCAGCGTATGAATCCTCCGCGCTTCAGCAAAGTGGAGGACATGGCCGATCTCACCTGCCTCAACGAAGCATCAGTGCTGCACAACCTGAGAGAGAGATACTATTCTGGCCTGATCTATGTGAGTGCACTAACCACAGCTCACATGTACACACACATGCATGAGGAAGCAGTCTCTGGACACGTGAAGTCCTGGAAGTTGTGTACATGTGGAGTGCGGTGGCATCTCTTGTGTAAGCTGATATGCATCGGTAAGAGAGGTGTGGAGTCAGTTTGCAAAGGTGTTGTGTGGGTGTGGGGCAGCTATGGGGGCATCTCCAGTTTCTGCTGGGAAAAAAAAGGGGAGGGGGGGTACAGAAGTGAAATTACATAAAGAAAATAGATTTTATCAAATGCAGAGATTCCTGTTAATGAGTATGTAAATAATGCTCATGCTAAGAGGTGGAGAGTCAGGAGCGCAAAGAGATTGTTGGAATAGCTCGGAAGGGTGTATCATAATACTGGATAAGATAGGTGTGTGTGACTTTCATGACTTTCATTCATGCAGGAATCATCATGGGAGCTTTACTGGTGTTGACACACTGTGTGTCGTCACTGGCTTCGTTTACAAGAGGCGCAATTTTCCTGAATTTTTTAAATCAATCCTCCTGTGCACAATCCTGTGCATTAATATGTAGTCAGGGATGCTCCATACAGTCTTGGCAGCGCTGTTGCCTCCCTTCTGTGCCTTCTGCTAAAGCAACAGTTTAATGAGATCGTGCTAGTGCAGTTTTTACCAAGGCCGCCCACAGAACATGTAATTTTTGTCAGTCTACTGCAGTCTGGCCTAAATTACTTGTATTAAGTGCGTCAGAGGTCACAAAGGTTGTAGATTTTGAAAAACGGTCACTAAACTCATTGTTTTCTTCATAAGTTTGTATTTTTGAATTATAGAGTATAAAAAAATAGGACTATGAGAGGGTAAGACTGTTATATTCTGATGAGATTGACATCCTCTACGTAAATTTAGGTCAATTTGAATCTCTCTGTCCTGTGTGTGTTTTCTTCCAGACATATTCAGGGCTTTTCTGTGTGGTGGTGAACCCTTACAAAAACCTGCCAATCTACACAGAGTCCATTGTGGAAATGTACCGGGGCAAGAAACGCCACGAAATGCCCCCTCACATCTACGCCATATCAGAGGCTGCCTATCGCAGCATGCTGCAAGGTACTTAACACTGTCTGTGACCTCTAAACCTTAGTTAACTCTGACCCTGTACATGTTCTGTGATCTTTGATCTCTAAGCCACATTGTGAATACTGTTTCAAGGTGTGGTATATTCCTGGCTGTTATCAAAAGCCTGAAAAGTTAAAACAAATAGACGGGATGACATTTTTACAACTGAGATTTCCAAGAGTGGCACTCCTTTTAACGAACAGTCAATCCAGTGATATAACTATGTATTTGTTGGGGTTAACGGCATAACTTTACATGTAATAGCAATTCCTGACAGACACTTTTCATGCCCTCCCCGCCTTTCATGTTGAGTTTCTTAAATGAGACAGAAAGGGTCGGTTGAGCAATGTTTCTGCCTTTGAGTGACTACCTGATATTACAGAACAGGGCAGATGAGACTCTTTAGTCGAGATTACTACCTCACACCTCCTTAAGGGTAGGTGTGTTACCACAGTGATTCAACCTGTATGACCAGTATGAATTCTTCCAGGCTGAACGCGTGGGAATCTTAAAAGCAAACGCAAGCAATGTTGTAAACAGTGTCCACCCATTGACTACTAGTGTTGAGTGGTTTGCCAGCCCGGAGAGACCAGTTCAGCTGGTGACCAGCTTCGCTTTACAGCTCTTATTGAAAAGAAGTGACTGACATGACGAGAAAAAGGGCTCAAATACACAGAATATTTATTTATTTAGCTGCATAGATTTCCACCGCACTTCATGCCCAGTTTGTGGGGGTGGTGGTTTAGTATAACATGAGCCAGCTAATGCCTTACACAGCCTCTTCACTCCCATGGAGCAATCTACAGTGTGTTTCAAGGAATCATATGTCATTTATGTAATTCATTTTTATTCATTTTAGCCAAACCTGTTGTTGAAAGGTCTGCGTTTTATTTGTTCTGTACAGACTGTCATGTCGCCCCACATGACCTTGTGACGTGTTTTCTCTCCCACAGACAGAGAAGATCAGTCAATCCTCTGCACGTGAGTAGCCTGCAGCAAGACATCAGTGTGTCTCTGTGTACATTCTCTAGTGTTTGCTGGAGTCCTTCTGCATGTGTATATTTAGTGTGCGTTGGCTTCAGTTTGTGTGTATTGAGGCCTGCATGCACTCATGTATTTGCATTTGAAGCTAAATGTGGTGCAAATCAAAACACTCTGGTCCTTTTATATAGATGAGAAAAGAAAATGTGATCATTTCAGAATTTTATCTGGGATTTTATATTTTCTCCAAGAAACAAATGAAAATGTCAGCTGAGTAAATTTGCTTCTTAGTAATTCTTCCATGTAGCTACTTACACAGTCTCTATAATTGAGAGAAAAATAACACAGAAAACGAACTAAGCATTACTGTAGTGTGACTATAGCCTCTTGTCTGTGTGCACCCTACCTGCTTGCTTGCCTCTGATCCTACCATCCTGCTCTTCTTCCTGCCAGACTCTTCCTGTCATTGTCAAGGCTCCCAAATCAGGTTCATCTCGAGTCAGTCTCAAAGTGTGTGCATGGAACGAGTCGTCTGATTCTTTCAGATCTTTTACAGCTGCTGTTTTTGCTCCTTTCTCCTCCATTATTCTCCAAAAGCAACAACACTAACACGACTTATATCCTTCACACCTGCCTTCTGTTTGGCCCGGTGGCCTTTGAATGCACCGCATGGGCTTTATTATTGTGACGAGTGTGCGCTTGGCCGCTTGTTCCTGTGGATTCTCTCTGTGTAAAAATTATATACACCAATTCATAATTGAGACTATATGTTGAAAACAGAACATTTAGACCAATGGTGGAATTAACTGTGTTCCTTACATAGTTTTGTGTTTGCGTTTCAGAGGAGAGTCTGGAGCTGGGAAAACAGAGAACACTAAGAAAGTCATCCAGTATCTGGCTCATGTTGCCTCCTCCCATAAAGGTGGCACTCTGGGTAGAAAAAAGGAAGCTGTGCAGGTATGTTACAGCAGAAGAGCAGCTGGGAGAACACATCACATACAGAAAGGCTTTATAGGAACTTGTGAATAAAGCAGGAGGGGAATAACAGGAAGGATAGAATGGGTGAAGAAATAACCAAGGGTTGATGTGAGAAACCAGTAACGGCACTCTAAATACTGTACAGTTTAAATGAACCCAGTTCCATTCATCTGTATTTTTGTGTGTTTACATATTAGGCAGCCTTCGACCACTACATCACCAATCTAGGAAAAATATTGCATGTTTTAAGCATGAAATGCTGCCCAGCTGGTGTTTATGTAAAGAAAGACTGATGCTACTCTTGATTTCTTACAGTTAACTTCGGGTCTAAAAACAGAGGCTGTTAGTGTAGAAAGGCTAAAAACAAAGTGGAAACAGCTTGAAAAGAATGTCATACTTTCTGTGACTTTGTGTTTTAAGTGATGATTTACAGGTAGTCTGTGGAGCTTAGCTGCAAATTTAACAGTTGTGTTTACATTGAGTGTTACTCTCCAAAATGCATTGTGTGTCTAACAATCATGTCGAGTCAGCTTTCTTCTTTATAAAACCATATGTTAGCGCCTGCATTGTTGACATCCAACTTCATCAGCTAGTGCTCTTCTTCTTTCTTTCTTTCTTTCTTTCTTTCTTTCTTTCTTTCTTTCTTTCTTTCTTTCTTTCTTTCTTTCTTTCTTTCTTTCTTTCTTTCTTTCTAATGTTTTGTTTGTAAATTTGCATCAAATTTGTGAAGCGATAGGGGCTAATTGATTCAGGAAACCGGTTCTGATCAGATCAGTTTGGAAGCAGTTCCTCTAAATTCTCAGCCTTCCATACAACTTCTTCTCTTTTTTTTTCTCTTTCTTCCCCATGGGCTGTGATCTCTCTCAGTATGCCTCTTTTCCCAGACACCAAAGAACTACATTTTTTGGGGGGGGGGAAAAGCAAAAAACAAGTCACATTTCCCTGTTACTCCTCCTCTCTCCTTCCATATTCATTTGCACACTTTTCTGCATCCCATTTCTCTAATTTGATGTTGTGCGGTTTCAGGAGGAAGTTCTAATTTGTATCTTCTTAGATATGAGCATGTAGTGGGTGTGTGCAGATAAGGACCACCCTCCCACAGGAATAATACATTATTCTCTGTGTGATGTAGCGTGGTGATATGGTGGAAGGGCTTGTCAAGGATGTGATGGGTCTTTGTTACCTGACTTTTTCCTTTTTTTTCCCCCCCTGCTCGTCTCCTTCCTCTTGCCTTCTATCTCGGCACTACTCCCTGCCTTCCTGACAAGTGTGCCTCTTTAAAGACCTGTTTGACTGAGAAATCAGAACACTGCTCCAGCGGTGCACACAAACCACCTTGTTAAAAGCCTCATCCCATCTCTCTCCTTCTTTTTAAAATAAAAAATCTTATTTAACTTTGCCATATCTGTTTGCTTTTCACTTTCTGTTGCACCTAGACTTTCGCTTTCCAGCTTCTAAACATGTGATTTAGTTGATATATTTGCACTGATGCCCGAAATCTGATTATTACTGAACTTGCTTCTAGATTGAACACCTTTAGAAGAATGATTTTCAAACTACAGTAAAGTAAGCAGAATGCTGGGTTGACACCGCATTGCCTTCGGGTGGCAAAGACTCAAAGCAAACAATAAACACACCTGTGTGCTCAACAAAAATACACACAAGCTCATTTGTTTGTTCACAGTTGCGTTTTTTTTCCTGGTATGTGGGGGAGGTATTTATGCAAAATACCATGTCTCTATTTCCATCTTTTTTTTCCCCTCCATGTAAAAAGATTGTTTTGTAGGCTTAAAGGATTCTTAGACATCAGGTGCACGCAGCAGAACAAGCACCATAACAACCATTGTTTTAGTCGTACCGCCACACGTGGGAGTTATCTTCTTTTTGTTTGTGAAGTTTTGGAAGTAGACTTTATAATCAGTGAATATGTGTTAGTCTTTAATGAGTCTATACTGGAAAATAGGGACAGATGCTTATCATAGAGGCCCAGGAGCATAAAGGTAATGTTGTTTGGTAGTGGCTACATGTTGTAGTGGTTAATGACACAAAAGATCCCTGGTTCGAGACAGTTAAAGTGACCGCTTCCCTCCCGGCTTCCCACACACAAGACACTTTCAGTTTCTAAAGCACCTGCTTGTATTAGTTCTATTATTATTATTATTATTATTATTATTATTATTATTATTATTATATTTTGTTAGTCTGGTGGGAATAATGCCAACATAAGGTCGCTTTTTCAAGTCCCGAAGTTCTCTCCACAGTGTGAATGCCTGCCCAAGGTTTCACTCTTATTTCACTATTGTTTTCTGTCTAACTCACATTCTTTGCCTCCTTTTCTTTTTTTTGAAAAAGTCTTTTTTTTGCTCAGAAGAGTTTTCACAGTTTCTCCGATTGTTGCGCCATTCAATATTTCGACTACATGGGAAAGGCTATCAATGGCTAACAAAAGCACAGTCCTCAAGTCTTTCATCTGGTGGCAGACACAGACACAAACAGAACTGCATGGCTGACGTGACGCTTATATTCAACCGGTGTGAATGTCATTATTGTTATCGTTATTCAACAACCAGTACCACTAGATTGCCCAGGCAACATTAAAAAAATGATTAATTAAAGATTGCTTTGAGTTCATGTCACTTTTAATTCTGCTTAAATTAATAAAATATAGATAGTTAGTGAATTTTAGTTAAAATTTGTGCGTTTCTTTGTTATCAGTGTCTCAATGCGAGATGCACTTGCAACCCTCTAAAAGCAAATGAAGGATTTTCTGTGCTTCGCCTTGAATTTCTTCCAGACACTGAGGTAATGCTAGCTAGATTGTGCTGAGGGGATGACCCTACTCTGTTTCTTTTCAAGTGCACCCACTCTTCCCACTCCAGGAGAAAAAGTATATGTATTTTATTTATTTATTTATCATTATTTTTAACTTAGATCATAGCAACTGTGCTTATTCCCACCGTGGTTTTCTTATCGTCAAATATACATTTGAATGTCAGACACATCTCCCGCCTACTGATCCATATCTGTAGATTCTCTCTCTTTCTCTCATCTGTAAACCACTCCAGCGAATGTTACCTTTTCATATCTGAATTGGGAAAATAAGCTTTATTTTCTTCACCCCGCTCACAGCACGTGTGGATCTGTAGACAGGATAACCTTGGTTGCTGAACTGCAAATGCCACTGTGGCTCGCTAGCCAATTGCATTTCTTTTCACAGGCCGGTGTGGCTCTCTTATGGGGGCACACCCATGACACCAGGACTAAGCAGATGTGCACACATGAATGAGAATGAGTCGGCAGGGCTGTCACTGTTGACCAGGAGAGGCTGGCTGAAATATCAATAAATGCCAGAAATACTTGACAGATGAAAGATTAGCAAAGAGATAACAGCAAAAAAACAAAACAAAACACACAATATGCTCTGGAAAAACAGACAAAACCCCCCCAACACTTCAGGGTGAAAACCAAGGCTGAAGAAGGTGATATATCCCAGTACCAGGCGTAGCACCAGGACACATTATAGCTCATCAAGCTGCAGTAAGGCACAATGCATACCTCAATGCCTGGAAAATGGATAATACTGCACCTGAAAACCCACTGGAGCTTAATGTTGTTGCCTTTGAAATGATTCTAACATTAACTCGACATCAAGTGTGACTTGCATGGCTGCTGGTTAATTTACTGCTTTTATCCAACAGCTGTTACAAAGATGGAGTACATTGTCAACGCTTTTACTAGAATCAAAGCAATCAGGTTTTTTGTTTCATACATACCCGCTCATTCGCATCTCCTTTTGTGCGTTTTTTCTGCTTCCACGGCCATCAGTTTATATCGCTTGCATGCAGAAAATTGAAAGGGCATATCTAAGCAGCATCTGGATTTGCATGCTAGGTAATTTGTTCTTCACACAGAAAGATGGTAGATGGGAGGCAGTTATGCTTATTAATATTTCAATACTGCGGTTATTGGTCTGCGCCTCAGCCCTCAAGGTTTATCTGTGTGATGGCGTATTTTGGGGACTGAGGCCATCAATATTCGTGGCAGGAGGGTATTATGCAGTTTATTATGAGCATTCTTTGCTGGCTGTAGGTTCCCAACTATTGGCCCCAAATGGGCCTTAAGTCTCAAGATCACTAACTTGTGATCTTG
>VOQK01018018.1:36353-46455 GCA_015052645.1 Benitochromis conjunctus
CTCCAGAACTTTTATCTGCTTAATTTACCGCTGACTACCAAGGGAACAGACCTCACCTGACCATGAAACAGTTTATAAATCAGTTGTACAATTACTTTTGAGCACACTCAAACACTCAAAAGTGTTTAGAATTCCTTAACTCCTTCAATTAAAGCACAAAGTCTGCGCTTTCAGCTATAATTTCAGTATAGCTGTGAGGGGAAGTAAAAAAAAACAAACAAACAAACAAAAAAGAAAAACACTGTGGTGGTGAACAGTGGCAAATTACAAAAAAATGCCTCAATGTCCAAAAATGTATGGAACTAACAATATGGCTGATCTAACCATATATGCTTAGCTTTTATTATTAATATATTCCTTTACTGGAATAAAATATTGGTGAATATGTTGCTAACATATATTAGTTTTCCCAAAGCCTGACATAGTTTATAATGTCAATAAAACAGCACCACGCATCCAGCCATTCCCAGTTTACTTCTCAAAGAAGTAATCTTTCATTTTATGATGTAAAACAAACACTTAACCAAATCCAACTGAATACTAAAACGGCAGCTCTCTACAGGTTTGTTTTAACCGGTGCCCATTATGTTTCAAAAATTAGCCTCACTGCTGGCTGATCCAGAAGCTACAATAACAAACAGATGAGACACGAGTAGTACAGTAAAGAGAGAACATGTTCCTCATAGTACTTAATTCCCCACCTGCCAGCGACTGGAATATGTTCTGTGATTTTCACCTTGTCTTCTCACCAACACCCAAAGGAAAGCCATGTTATACATGTTTTATCTCTATCTATTGACACTGATAGTCTCAAAGAGCTTCTCCAGAGGCTATCCGTGAAATCACAGAAATTGCCAACACGTCTGAGAGCTGTCAGCTCTTTCTCTGGTTGTCCACTCAGTACATTTGCTTGTTTGTTTCTCCGCTTTTTCTTCTTGTCTGTCCAAGTACATAAAAGGCACAGTACAAAGAAGTCTTTTTTACTCCAGTTCATCAAATGTTAAAAACATAAATAAATAAATCTTAGTCCTTTGATATTACAACTATTTATGTCAATACAACCACCCCAAAGGGGAAAGTAGTGCGCAAGCATTGGATATATCAAAAATTGTAGGGAGATTTGAAGTTATAGTGTTTGCTTATAAAACAAAATCGTCTACTTTCCTAAACTACTTCTCTCTTTACCGCTGATGGCAAGTTAAAACTAAATTCACTGTAAAATTGAAAGACTCCATTTGCACTGACGCAATTTCTAAAATTACACAACGAGTTCCTTGGATAATAATTTGCCAATCAATCACAGAGTTAAAACATTGGCTACAGGTCCACGCTATTGAAGGATGATGTTACAACTTAACTTCACAAGGTTGCATAATAAATCCAAGTCTGTGGTTGCTTTGACAACACGTAACACGATCCATGGACGGAGTCTTATAAGCATTCGCCTTTAAGAAGAGGTTCTTCATGTTAAACCAACACAAAACAAACTACAGGCTTCAAATCTGCATCTTAATAATAATTAACTGTCTTTACTTTTGTAAAATGTACAAAACAATCCTGACTTCACATGTTTGTCAGATTTAATGAGATATAAAACCTTAAGGTGTTTAAATTTCAATGGCTTTTATTTAAAATAAATAAATAAATAAAATAGAAGAAAATGTAGGGGAAGAAATACTGCCCAGAAATCTTGTCAGGTCACCGTCACGCACTTGTGAAAATTATGCAGGCGCAAGTAGTAATGGGGGTTACGCTTCTTCAACAGATAAATTGAAACCCTTCAGTGCATGACTAACTTGCAGGTAACAATTTCACAAACTCTCACAGTAACATATCTGAAATTAGTTTGGGACCAACTAAAACTGATGCTGCAAGATAAGAAAAGCAAGTAACATTTAAAAAAAAAAAAAATCTACTAACCTTTTGTTTCTGTTGTAGAGCAAACATGAAGGCAGATCATGCAGCCAAGCAGAAGTTGCAAAAATAAAAAAAGAGAAAAAAGAAAAGAGAAAGGAAAGAAGCAGAGACAAAGCAAACAGAAAAAAGAAGACGAGATAGTGTTATTTGAAGCATTACTTTAGGCTTTTTAATGTCAACAAAGAAATAACAAAGCACTGCACTCAATGAAAAGTGAAGCTAGAGACCACAGAAAGGGTTCGTGTACTATATGCACTGCCAAAAAAATATATATAATTGTTATGACAGTTCTTTCCAATAAACTCGAACAAAAAGCACACAATTTTGAGATCTCTCTCTTCATGGAAACAGACATAATGTTCTAGCATTCAAGACATATTTGAAGCAACAATGACACTGATGGCTGATGACGACTGTGTCATAATCACATCAGACATTACAGGTCAGAGCCTCGTTTCTCTCATTTGAATAGATCACATTACACAGATTGATTGCTCTCATCGCATGCATCAGCATATTGTTTGCCAGATTTTCAACCTGCGTAACTGTTTTGGTCACATTCACAGCAGCGACTGGAGCAAAAGTGCAAATTTCACATCTAACGTCTAGATACGAATCTGAAATGTTCCAGTAAAACATTTTGCAGCGTATTTTCAGTTGTGTTTGTGTTTGCACAAAACATGTAAAACAATATTCTCATCTACTTCCAATCTTTTGACATGGATGTGCAATTTTGTCACATTATTCCGCCCAAGTTCACATGGATTTTTCGGCAAAAACAGTTCCCCAAAACAAAAACAAAAACTGTGGTTACATATGTGTGCAGTTATGAAAATAAATGCAATATTTTCCAGTTGTTTTGATGGTACTCATTACACAGGTCGGCAAACAAGCTGTCACAATGACTTACAACAGAGCCAAAGCCTACAACACTTTTAATTCTCCGTCTTTTGAAGTTTGTTGGTGAAGCTTCAGACCTCCATTCTTCCCTTACGGGTTCTTACTTCAGCAACTGATACAGTAACCACAAAGACAGCAATTATGACCCTCAGTTGTCAAGGGAGCAGATTAAACCTTTGAGTTCAGAAGCTGACATTGTAACAACAATAACTTAATAATAATAATTTACTATTTGTAATTATTCAAAGCAATAAGATAAGTCTCAGTTATAGATTTAATAATTAACTTTGGCTAACACCATAATAAATAGCGAATGCAATTAAAAATGTAACAGAAAATAAAGGAAGCCAGAGATGTAATAAAGGTTGTCACCGGGATGCTGCTGTTCATGGCTGCTGTCTTAACCTCACAAGTGAGAGGATAAATTTGAACAAACTACAGAGTTAAGAGTCAGAAATAAGTCTGATGGCTTCTGTACACCTCGTTTGATTTTCTTTTAAATACATTTTAAAATCTAGGCCTAAACCATAGCAAAAGTAACTCGTATTTTCAGCTTGCAAATACAGTCTGTAATGATTGTTGACTGTGTATTATTTATTATAGTCGAGTTCTCCTTACCAGTTAAAATCATTTAATTCAGTCTTTGGGGCTCTAAAATGACAAGACAGCTGACCTATGTAAGCACACTGATTCAGGTGCTTGTCTTACACTGTAAAAGTACACGAGGAATGTTAACAATAACAAACAAGAATCATTTTTTTATCTTTTTTTAAAGACTTGTTCCAGACGTTGCTGTAATTTGCCCAAAACTGCCCAAAACAACAACAGTTTTACACTAAACAGCTATTTATGTTAAAGTTTACAATTCCTATTATCTGTGTTTATGGGAAAATTGTCCCACAGATAATGCGAGATTTAATCTATATGAAATAAACTAATATAACCTTTTAGCTATATGCAATGGGAAAATGATAACATCTTAGGAAGAATGTAGGGAGAAATGGGAGTCCGTGCCTGGAGTTGTAATGGCATGAACTGACCAGGGACTCACAGGAATAGCAGATAAAACATTGGGAAGATTAAGTGAAGCCAAAAAAAGAAAGAAAGCCCCAGACATGGTTCTGCATGTGTGCACAGACAGGGGGTGGGCTTGCGGGAGGTTAATTATTTAATAGCCAGTAAATGTTATCGTAAACATATATATTAGGGATAATTGAGTAACCATAAGCAGCGTTAAATTGTATTAAAGTCAACATCTATTGCCTTGGTAAGTGGCTTTAAAAGACTGTCTCAAAGGTCCTCAGACAATTACTGTATGGGTGACTTTATTATACCGACTGCTTTTCTGCTGGGAACTGTCACTCTTCAAAGAAATGCATTTTTGCAATCTGTTTGCTCCTAAGTGGCTCACCTTAAAAGGTTAGCATGAGAAACAGTGAGATTTCTGACATGCCATGCAATGCACAGAGCTATACTCAGCATCACCTATTTTTGATGCTTTGAAAAGTTGATCTTAAGTTGTTGGTTTTTTTACTGTGAACGCAAGCAGAGAGAGAATGGTCTGAAGGGATCTTACAAGAAAAGCTGTCTAACTTGCATGCACTACCACTGGCTGAACTGCAGTTGTGCTGTAAGAGAAAGAAAACGGGAGAAGTAGAAAATTATACTAAGTATAGCCAAGCTGAGGTTGACTTCCCTGTCCGTAGTAATGTTTACACTTTAAAAATTAGGCTTTGTTTAGACAGTTATGTCAAAACAGGACAATAACTTTTTATACTTGTGTTTGAGGTTTGACTTGCTGTAGTGTTACATCTCATTCTACCAACCAGGGTCTGCACAGACCCCAGAGGTATAGTTGTTGTCATATATCACAGGGTATTTAATGCAGTTAGGGTAGTTAATGATTGTTTGCCATGGATCCTGGACTAAAGTATGGGAGTAGCAACAGGAATATGGTTAATCTGTCATTTTAAAGGAGAAAAACTCCATGACTATATTCATCATCTGAACTGGGAACATCCCAAACTGGAAGTTATCATATCATTGGAGACCCCTTGCATGCTGGGTCTACCTGAGATCGCTGGGTCAAGCCCCACACATAAAAAGGAGAACTAATGCTGCTAAACTTCAAGCCCCAAAGCAAACAGCAATAACCTTCCTGGGAGTGAGGAACCTGCGGAGGTGACTATCCAACTCTTGGCTGAAAAATCTGCTTGCCCAACGTGTTACCTCTGCTCCTGAACCACAGACAGGAAGGCAGCAGCTGCTAGCTCCTCCGGTCACATAATACAATTCTGTGAGTACAGCATGTGGCAAACTGCGTCGATAGCTAAATTTCGTGTGTATTTAGCTTTAGTTGCTTTTAGTCATTTCCTGTCCCTATGCAATGATAGTAAGAGCTTGGTTCACATTGCTAAGAATAATTCTCAGTGGGTGCTAGTCTCCACCAAAGCTTTGACAAAGATTCTGTTCATAATATTTATAGAATTTATAAGTGCAGCCCAGGGGTAGAGGAAGTCTCTGATTTTTGCAGATAATGTGATTCATCGGGCACCGACCTCCAGCTTGCACTGGTGCAGTTTGCAGCTGATTAAGACTCTCCAGGAATGAGAATTAGAATCTCTGAGGCTCTCAGCTGGAAAAGGATGGTGCGCCTACTCCAAGGCAAGGATAAGTTGCTGCCCCAAGTGGAGGAGATTCAGTATCTCAGGATCTGGTTCATAAGTGAGGGGAGAGAGGCGCAGGAGACAGGCTGGTGAGCATCTACTAAAATGCAAACGCTATACTGATCTGTTGTGGTGAAACAAAACCTAGGAGTAAAAGTCAAGCTGTCTAACTACAGATCAATTTATTTTCCTACCCTCACCTGACAACGCAAATAATGTTAAATTAAAATTACTGAAAACTACCAGAGATAAAGGATTTTAAATAAGCTTTTAAGCAATAACAAAAAAAAAATTTTGTTTGACAAAATATGCAAATGAATTCTAACTTTGCAAAAATTAATGTAATCCAATCATTTGCTGAGACAAAATGAGACAAAAAAAGTTGATATTCCAATTTCTTCTCATAGTAAATTATTCATCTATGTATGTTAAATGTGTTAATGTGACTGTTGACGAAAAAAAAAAAATCACAATTGCATTGCTGGAATATAAATAGGTACAGGAAGTATCTCACTCCCCCCACAAAAAAAAAAAATCCAATCATCAAACAAAACTGAACGTAAAGTAATGATACAGTGCTGCCACAAATACAACCTGGTAATTTTGTGTATAATATAACAAACACATTTGAAAGTATACTAAAGTGCCCAATTAAAAACTGTTTTGAATTGTAGTTTGAAACCAATACCAAGGTATTTTCTTATGCTAATTTCATTATGTCCAGTTCTACTTAGCCCCCTCTATAATTAAATCCTAGAAGGTGGTAATGATTTTACTAGTGACAGCTCTGGGCTTGTCAGAATTGTTTGGTTCTCCTCAGTTTGTATTTGTCAAAATTACATAGATGGCTCTAACTGGAAAACAGCCTCTAAAAAAGCAAAAGCAAAAATAAGCACTTGGTTCACAAAACATGAAATTCAAGGACTAATGTAGAGGAAAGCCTTCCAACCGGCGATTACAATCTCTCTCCCTCGCTTGCAAGTTAGTGCAAATGTCCACTGCTATGGTACTATAAAAAATATCTGGATAAAACAAAAACCTCAAGCTCAACAGCATTATTTTCCTGATGTTCTGCACTTTACAGACAAAAATCTATTTATCTGCACTACTCTTTGCAAGTCCACTAATGAAGGGTTATTTGGCCGAGTCAATAAAAAGAAAACTGATCTAGACAACATGTCTAACTAGTGACACTATAATCAAGTAGAGGGCAACCATCCAAATAGAAAACTATAGCCAGGATTAATGTAATGTGAAAGTTAAAATATGAACTAAGACAATGAAAAAAGGTTCTACCTCGGGGAAAGACCTAGAGGAATAGAGCCTTCCAAATGCTTTCAAGATAAATCAACATCTACAAGAAAGCACAAGAGTTATTCATTTATTACATTCTTAGAACCCGTCTACCATGCACACCAGGATGTCTCCTGTGCTTAATCATGCTCTATGATTACCGCATTACACTACAGGCATAACCTTACAAACATTAAAGTAACATGTTGCCTCAGTTGTGTTCCTAACTGGAATCTTATCATCAATTTTTATTGATTAAGTCGGCATATTTGCATCATTTCTCTAAGAAAATAAAGAGCTTTCTATATATGCATTTGTCTGTCTCTTGCTTTTCGCACAAAAAAGCAGTCGCAAGTAGTTCCCATATTTCATCCATCTATCATCTTTCATCATTCATCATTCTTTTTGTGGAAAAAAAAAGAAAAAGCAATTGATACCATCTTAAACAACCAGATTTGCAAAATCTTTTCCCAAATCAGCCATTTGTAGCTACAGTCACACAGTAAGCTATGTCTGTATATGTGTTCATCCGTATGTGTGAGTGTGTGTGTGAGGTTTGGGTCCTTTCATTTATTCTCTCCTTTAAATGGCAGCAGTCACATTCACAGGGCAAACCACACAAAAACAGCAGTAAATGGTGGCCTAAATGTAGTTAAAAGGGCTCTAGCTACTACAGTGCTGGAGATGCAGCAGTCCCCTCCTTCTTGTGCGTTGCCTATTTATTTTAGGTTAATACAAGCCATGCAGACTAGCACTCGCCAGTCTGCATCTCTCTGGCTTCTGATGCGATTCTTGGAGATCTCTACATGTTCTCCCACCTACAATTATTTTCCCTATTTCCACTATGAGCCTTTTACAAGTAATGGCATCATCAGGCAGGAGAGATACTGCGTGCTGCTGTTTTGTGAGCTACCCTCAGAAATGGAAAAGTTTGGGGGTAAATTCTCATGTAATATTATATCAATCTAGTTAGTGTCACACAACGAGCTTCCATTACAAAGTTTTTCTGAACTGCAGTCGCCAAATCTTTGAAATCAGGATCAGCTTAATTTTGTTAGAACACCCAATTCCCCCTGCAATTAACGATTTCAGTAACATCTCATGCCATTTGCAATCAGCCTGTTGTGCACACACATTTTAAACAGACACTAGTCTCTATCAAAAGTTTACAGCTAATGAGGACACACTTGAGAGAAGAGCACAGACATTATTCAGTGATTTTTTTTTTAACCGTTTCTTGCAAAATGATCACTCAGAAGACACCCATATATTGAAGCAACTGTGAATATAATGCCTCATTATTCAAGATGCGTGTTTTTCTTATCTGAATGTAGTTATATACAGTTTATGTATGTGTTTTCTTAAAACTTTAAATGATTTTATAAGTTACTTATAAAAATTACCATCTATCCATATATATAGAGAAAGACATACATTAGACATACATTTTTTTATTTATTTTTTTAGTTTATACTTGATAAACCAGAGAACATCTGCTGAAAATACAGCTCTGATGGTCTTATTCCCAGATTTTGTGTGGGTGACAGGAATTGTCTTAGAAAACTACTAAGAGGAACAAACACCACCACCAAAAAAAAAAGGAAGTTTCAAGAAATATGAATCCATATTTAATGAGGCAAACTGAGTGAATACTGTTTCACATTGTGTCCCATTTAATGTTTAATGCTGATCCAGATGCTGCTGCTCTTAAGTGAGATGAAACATGATGTTACACGGCTGTGTTAATAAGAAAACAAACTCACAAGCACATACGCACGCAAGTTCACTCGATGACCCGTGCTAGTGGTAGCAGCTGGGTCCGATTGCACAACCTACCAGTCATCCCGCTCCTACAACCTCCACTGGGACTGGAAGAAACCGTGTGGAGAGCAACCTTTCAAATGATGCGAAAGACAAATGTTTCTTTCTCACCAAATCTAAAATGCATTACCCGTTAACAGTAACAAACCAAGCAGTTGGGACACCACAGAGCTGAACCGCTATTGCGTGCCTGCCCATAAGATGAGGCATGTATTTCATGAATGCTGGAAAATAAAATTCTGTGAACATGTGCAGACACTAGGTCATTACCCTAACAGAAAGTACAATGTCTTCAGGTGGACAGCCTTCCTTTGCCCTCCACAAAGAACACCTGTTTGACTGTCTGTCTACCTGTTTGCCCTTTAGATCTGCCTCCATTATTCAACACTTTGACTATAGGGAGCTAGGGTTGCATTGGTGTGTAAGGGAGGGGGGGGGCACTGTGCCTTGAGAGGAACGCCATAGAGTTGTGACAGGTAGATAACACCTGGATGAATAATTCAAATTGGCGTAAGCTAGCTGAAGCAGTGACAAGACAAGAAAGAAAACACAAGACGTGAATAAATCATCAGTGAAGGGACTAATAAATGAAGCACTGGGGAGGGATAACATCTCTTGCTACCTCCTACTCAAGCTTTAATCATTCCAACAACCTTGTACATGAATATTCCAGATATACCCAGCTACACTAATGTCTTAGGCAGTAAGTGTATGGTGTTTTATTATGCAAAATCACCACTAAAATAGTCGCCAAAATACAAAACAGCCTGATTCCACAAGGAATGCTAGTACTAAAACTACTACTTTAAAAAGAAAAAAAAGACACTACACAAGCAGTGTATATACATAGAGGAAGGAATAATTTATATAAAACTAGTAATACTGTGATAATAATAATATTTTGATCCACATATTTCCCCAGCACTTTAAAGGATGGGACTGGCTAAACAAAAGATCCACACTCTTGGTACGACAAGTCACACATGTGGAGTATGTGACTGTTTGAGGAGTCAGTGGCTTGAAGTTACCATTTATGGGAATTTGCCCAAGTCAGATTCCAGCTTGCATGTGTTGACACTGGTGCTTCAGTGCAGCACCGAGCCAATGAAGGCCATAAAACAACAAATAATGTCCCAAGACTGTACTCGACTTCCAGACAAGAGACTGAAACAACTAACAACAGATATCCCTGATAAGACCTGGTAGTAAATACATTAGAGGGTTACCTAGGCAACGAGAGTCTAGAAAGCCTGCAAGTGACCATGAATGGCTTCCAATGTGGTTGAAGCTTCAGATAGTGGGCTCCACCTGGTGCAAAAAGCTGTTCATGACCAGGCCGAGGCCAGACTATAGTCAGCCCTCTATTTTTTTTTTTCTTCAATTTTACATTTACTAATTATTAATTAATTAATTGTTGTTGTTTAACAATAGATATTTTCTGTTGCTTTTCAGGTAAATTATACTGTATCAAAAAAAAAAAAAAAAAATTTTCTTTAAAAAATATA
>VOQK01018022.1:7420-20305 GCA_015052645.1 Benitochromis conjunctus
CACTTCTGTCCTACAAAAAGCAGCTAATCCTAATAGGGTTTCACACAGAGTCACATCCACAATTTCTTAAATATTCTGTGGTGTTGACATTCTGGGTTAAAGCTTTCATTAAGGAAGAAAAAAAAGTATTTCTTGAAAAGAACATTCCTGCAACAAGACCCACGTGTAACGCTTGCGCTAATTTCAGGGGGCTGGCTGACTTCCTCCTGGATCATACACACATAGACAAGGAAACGTCACCATCATATTATCACGTCCTTATTCATGAGACTGTAATATTAATGACAATGTACTTTCACCACATGTCACTTCACATTAATATTCAGCACACGAGTCAACCTTGCCTCCAGAGGTTGACATTACAGTAAAGAGTTACCAGTAACTAATGAGGGACACCGGCTCAGCATAGATTAGAGCCAAGGGTAACTAAAAAGGACACATGGTGATGACATCAAACAGCTTCCTCATGTCCCTCCGGCTCCTTGTCCCCAACTGCATACCGGGTTTGAACACAAACAAATACTCTGGAAAAATGCACACACATGCAGAAAGTAATAGCTATTTAATGGAACTACTCACAAATGCGTTACTATCTAGTCAACACATGCACATTCTACATCTCTCTTGCTCTTCGTCTATCACTTTCATCCACACACATGCTGACTTGTCTGTGATGTAATCACATGTAATATCGGATTTCAGATGAGATGAATGTGACAGCAATCACAAGACTAGGTTGAGACTTACACTTAACCCTTTTCATCGCTGCAAGTGTACTTCTAACGTACCATAAAGATTGCAGTTTTGATGATTCACACCTATAAATTGAGCCCTTTCCAACATCTTGACATCCTAATGATAAGATACAATAATATTGTTATTAGCATATCAGAATGAATCAACCATGTCCAATCACTAAATGAAAGGGAACACTGTAGAAAATGCATTTATTAAAGATCTATGAAGATCAAGCATCACTGATTAGCTCGCAAATGTTGAAAATTGTGCATTTCATGACAACTCATCTTTTCTTGTAGAAATAAAGTGTGAAACAGTCTAACCACCCAGAGTTAGATTTTATTTTTAAACTGTCAAAAACACTGGGTGGAGAGGACTCTGTGGCAGGAGTCAGAAAGGTCAAGTTTAGTGCATTTATTAACAGTGAAACACCAGGGTGATGTATTCAGGTTGTGATGGGGAAGCAGGGGCTCCAGGGAAAAGGGGTGTCCAAACAATCCAAACTCTCCTCAAGGAGCCTCTCCAAGCACTCCAGGGAGGGGAAAATCCAGGGAAGGTCTGTACATGAGTGACATTAGTTGTGAAGGAAAAAGGAAACCACACTAGACTAAAGAGTGTGATTTCCTTGCCTAACAGCATAATTCAACAATCCAGCAAAGAATGAGGCCCAGCCACCACCTTAAGTAGTGGCCTCCTGATGAGATCATCTGGGACAGGTGGTTGATTGCTTCAGGTGTGTTCGTGATGAGTCCCACCCATGAACACAGGCAGACACACAAGCAAAGAGAAAGGAGAGAGAGACGGAGAGAAAACAAAGGAGTTTGAATAACTCTTGTTTTTACCTATGCAGACCTAATGAGGATAGAAAAAAAATGAATGGCCAGTGCAAGACATTTTAGCACAACTTGTTTTTGAGTCACTTAAGAGAACTATCATGCTCATTGCAGTCAACTAAGGTGAAACATGAAAACACATAGTGAAGGTCAGAGGGGTAGACTCATTCAGTCTACATTAGGTGACATCGAAAAGAAATTTTAAAAAAGACTTTCATTAGAGATCTAAGCAACTGAGATTTTATTAAAAAGAAAAACAAATGTTTATAAGCCATCCCTACATTTGACTGAAGAGGGAAAACACCTCTCCAAACTCCATAGATGACGGGTAGATTGTAAACCAGAACATTAGGCGACAGTGCTAACAGCTGCAGCACTATGGGAAAAATGTTCTCAGTGAGAAAGGGCCCATAAAAACAAGTTCGCAATGTGACAGTGGAAATGGAATATACACACAGATAATATTAATGAAAAACATATACATATATAAATTGTGGAAAAATGATAATGCCGTCCAGTAATTTCAATCTATATACCTACAGTGGTGTTTAACCAGGGCTCCAGAGTTTGTCAAACAAATATCCCCCACACCTTTACACCAGCACCAGCCTGAACCGTTAATATAAAGAAAAGATCCATGTTTTCACATTGTTTACACCAAATTCTGAGCCTAACATCTGAATATTCTGGCAGAAGTCGAGACTCATTATTATTCTCCATTTTCATTTTTTGATACTTCACTACATACGCTTTACATATTTTATCATAGGCAGTGCAATGAAAAGTCAGAAAAGCAGTAAAATTATCAATTTGAAAACACAAGGTCACTGCACTGCTATAAAACACAGATCCGAGGGCTGGCTGGACATTGCTGGCTGACATTGCAAACCTTTCACAAATACATTTTTCAAACAGTGGATACGTGTTATTTTAGCATTGATGGCTATATACAGTTTAGACATCAATTAGACCTGTAATCAACAGGAAATCTACTACAAAGAAACATCTTTTTAAAGTCTATGGTAGCCATCCAGATTTACCCCAGAACACAACATCCATGGAAGTCTGGTGCTTCCTTGGATGTTGGTGGGATACAAACCTGGATGCCCCACACATATTTCACCTCTTCAAATCAGGGATACACTACCTGTTTTTGTAAAGTGCAAAAATAAAAAGTAGACTCCATTAACAAATTAGCATTTCAGTTGAACTTCATGTGGAAGATCACTTTGGTTTGACTTCAGTTCCACAAGCAAATCCACTAATCACAGACAGGGCACTGAAATTATTTTCATTTGCTGTTAAATGTCACTCTGATTGGGCTCTGACACAGAAACCAGCAATTGAGTGCACCTGTTACTGATTGTATGTGGCTTTTCATTTTTTTCTCCATATGCATAAACTGAGAAGAGAATATTCACAGTATTTGTCTGCAGATACAAAATGTTTTTCAATTGTTAAAAAAGGATCAAATCTGAGAAAGGTTGCTGTCTCCCCCAAAAAAAAAAACTGTTGATTTTTACCAAAAAATACAAGAAGAATTTGCATACTTTCTAATGCATATTATCTTAAAAGCACAAGTAAAAAGCAGATATAATCACTTTGCTACTCTTCTGGAGCTGCATTTTCTACAACCATATTACATGGATATCAAAAGACCACACACACCAGCTGCTCAAGATAGTGTTTTATATCCACACTTCGTAAAAGCTACTAAAAGCTCTGCTTTCTCCACACTACGTGATTTCCAATAAAAGCTGACACTGAACACAATCTTGCCAACTAACTTGGCCCTTTTCCACAGCAAGTACACACACAGAGACACACAGACACAAACACACACACACACAGCTGACACAATCTTAGATCTATGGGCTCCCCCTATATAACCTCCCACAGTGCTAAAGAGCAGATATAAAGTTGTTTTTACATCATAGAGCCAGGAGTGTACAGCACTGTGCTTCTGGGATGGCTAATTAGTTCGCTAACTTAATGTAAAGCCTCCATTTCTCTAGAAAGAACTTGTAAGATGACAAGAAAAAGAGATTGACTTTTTTTTTAAGGGATCGAAATAAAACTTTAAAATCATTAGTGTCTTTATCTAAGAAGGGCAAGAAAACAAGAAGCTCAGTCCAGTGTGAATGGACACGGCTGTATCCAGTTAAATAAGTTGAAATAGAGAAGCATGCACAAAGTTTAGTAAAAATGTAAGAAGAGCTAGGGAAACAATCGTTGAGAGGACAAAACGGGACAGACACCCATGGGTGCTGAGTAAGGAGGACAGGAAAAGAAAGTCAGAGATGTAGACAGAAATGCGGGAAGACAGAAACATTCAGGCATGGGGAGACCGAGGAAAAGAGACGGACAGAGAGACCGATGCTACAGGACAGAAAAAGCAGGCTAGGCCCCTGTGGAGTCAGCGTGTCAACAAAGTTCTAATTGCCATCTCACGGTGGACAGGGCAGGCAGGAAGATGATGGTGAGGGAGGAAGAGAAGGAAAGGAATATTGCAGTGATAACAGAATGAAAGACACAGGAAGGACACTGGGAGCGGCGTGTCCAGCAGGATTAGGATCTGTCTGGACTGAAAGAATACGAGGTTATCGCTGCTCTTAGGTAATGACACAAATACACACTTAAAGACACACTGTTATCACATTTAAATTCAGATTATTATTACAGGTGCATAATTGATTCAATAGATTTTGGGAGGCAAATTTACTAATGTGTTGCACCAATGCAAACTGGGTTTTGGTGTGGAAATGTACTTTAGACAGTAGTGGAAGCGGGAATTCAGAGATTTTTGAGTCTTGAAAAATTAATAGCTTACCAAGCCACCTAATTCTAAATTTAGTCAGTAAACTGAGAGATGACCTGAGAGATGAGCGTCCAACCAAAAGGATTTAACTCTTCAGTTTTGGCTTTGGGTCCTTTTCACTGCCAATCCGGTTCAAAGTGAAAAAGTTAAAGAATGGAGAGAACAGAGGGATGACAACATTGACTTTGGACCCCATCCTGAAAATAATCAGGCCTTGGATTGATGTTAGGCACAGGAAGTCTTAATAGCAGCCCATTTTCTGTTGTGATGTTTTGAATTGGTTTGATCATTTGAAAGTGTTTTTGTTCTGATCAGTGCAATTATGTTAATAAACTTTAAAAACATTTATGCCTTACAGTTTTATCACACTCCAATAAACAGTGAAATATTAAACTTCTTAAACTGTCAGAAGTTCAAGTTGATGGGCAGCAGAGATGGTATTTATCATGATCTCATTAGCTCATGATGCACTAACACGGCTCTTTTTAGTGGTGGAACTACACAAATTAAGTTGCATGCACTTTGACAATATCTGTGCTATAGATTGCACATGTACAACACTTTGGTAAAGCAGTCAAGACTCCCCCATGAAATATGCAAATCCCTTTTATTGCTCAAAAATGTGACGGTACTGCTCACATGACCAGTCGCAGAGTATAGAAATAAACATTTGCCAGTCAGGGATTTCCACATTGTTTTAACACAAGGCTGCTACAAAACATAATTCAACCACAGTTGTAGTGTAAACATGATAAAGTACTGGGCAGATTAAACTGAGAAGTTTGCAGTATTGTGATCAGGTTTACAGCGATGCATTGTGTTGGACAGATGCCAAGTTAGGCTGTAGCGTTCATGCTCATTGTTTGATTATATCAAGCGTCGCAGACGTCAATATATATTAAAGGTGATGCTGTTTAGATTCACTAACTGAATTTTACTTTTCATACAGACTTAATATTATCTGAGAGTTGGAAATCAGCCATAGAGCTTGCGTATCTGCTTGTATCTTGTTCATCTTAGCTGGATAAATCCACGAAGGGCACTCAGTAGCAGCAGTACAGGTCAGCTGATCACAGCCTGTGTACAAAGAAAAATCTCCTGGAGCTCACAAACAAATTATTATGAGACTTTTTTCTGAGTGATTCTTTTCCCCATGCAGTGCCCATACACCTGATCCTAGGGTTTCTTTACCTGCCAAATCCCACTTTACCTCTGCTTAAACATCCATGAAACCCCTCAATAAAACACCCCAAATCCTGCACACACACAATGCCATGCTTAAAACAGACATTTTCCTCTAATCTCCAAAATTAATAAACCTGTGTAACCATGTCTTCCACAGTATTTCAGGAATATCAACTTTACTATCGATCCTTTACATTTTCTCAGTTATCAATGAGACAAGCATGCTGCAATAAGACTGATGCGGGACAAGTGGGCAGTTTGAGGTTTTCAGGGCTGTGGGTTCAGAGTGTTCACTGCCACAAGGCATAAAATCATGATCAAGGTTGACTGTGTTTAAAAAACAAAAAGAAGCCAAAATTGTCAATATATCTGTAGGCTAAAAAGGCAAGGGAAAAAAACAGATGGTGACTGGGTTACAGCTGCAAAGAGGAACCCTACTCTGGCTGCCTGTGATACTGGGCATAATTTGGGACAGTTTAATGTGTTACATGTTGGCTTTCTGGCACCAAATCCAGATGATGGATGAGAGGAAGCTTCATAAAGGGTGGCTCTTTTTTGTGGATCTGGGCATGGCTTTGATGAGACCTCAATTTCTGAGAAGAGAACATGTTCCAAAGATTTGAGCCATTGTGAATAGGATTCACGAGGACAATGCTGGTGACCCATCTGCAGAGCCAACACAATCAACTAACTCCAGTGCTTGGAGGGCAAGTGCTAAAACTCTGTATTTGGGTGAGTTATTGGACTGTTTTCATCTTTCTAGGCAGCAGAAAGCAGCAACAAGGAGACATCCTGTCAGACACTAAAAAAGCTGCTTTTTGAGCCACTAAGTAAGAGCAGGGGCCAGATCCATTGTACTCTGTGTAACCTAGAACAAAGGCAGAAATAATCCCCCATACACTCTTTTCAGATTTAAAGCCCTTTGGGTCCTTTTATTAAAATGTAGACACATATTTGAGCCTGACATTTGTTCCCATCTAAGGCCATGAAAGGAGACAATCATTCGCATCTAACATTTTTCAGCATGATGATGAAAACAAACGGAAAAAAGTGCTTCTTACAAAATGTGAATGTAACATTCAGGTGGAGAAAAGAAAATATGTGATTTGGTAGTTTGAGCTCTGGAATCACAATGTGAAGAAAAAACACTGAATATAAAAAAAAAAGTAACAGACGATCAACTCTGTAAGTTCAGAGGACAGGGCCCTCAGAGTTTAAAAAAAGAACAAAATGGCTAAACTACAAACACATCACTAAGTTCAAATCCCTCCAACAATAGCAGGGCGGCCATCCTTACACAACCATTATATAAGGCTGTAGCCTGCTAAATTTTACCACACTACATTTGGTATATTGTGGATGGTAAGATGCACATACATATGTAGGTGTATGCAAATCAAAACTATTCAGTCTTACAGAATCGGAGTCCTCTGTTTCGGCATCGGAAAAACTGTTGCAATTCATTGATCTGTAATTCAAACTAGAGTTCCTGAATTGTTTTCCTGTGACTCACAAATGCCTTTTTAGAAAAAACCACAGATGTACGATAAATATTGAAAACCTTTATCGTGGAATTCCATTAATCTGGTAAAAGCAAGTTCAACTTTTATCCGTTCTTCTTTGTGCATTTTCAATGAACACTAGTCAAACCATCTGCTGTGAAAAACATTGTTTACCCAGAAATTTCAGGTGGCCTGATTTGGTGGATGTTTATACCTGTGTGTGAAGGATGTGCTCTCATCTGAGACCAGTTCATCAGGTCTTTAAATGAAACAGAGCAATCTGCAGCTGGCATTTATACCATGATAGCTAAGAGGCAGGTAACAGCTGCTTTCCACTTTTCCACTTTTTTTGTGAGATCATGTATGAAATCTAAAACGATTTCTTGCCCCACTCATCGGGCGTCTGCAGCTACAGATTCTGAAAGAGCTGGTGAACAGAATATAATATAAAAGGGTAGTTTTTAAAGTTCACAGAATAGTCCTGTGTTGTACATTGTACATGTACAATGAAATCGTCCATCTACTGCACGTATTAGCTACAATGTGACCCCAAATCAACTTCATGGTCTCAGAGTAAGGTAACATTCAGATTAGGACTACAAGATGCAAGAGTCAGGAGGTAATCCAAATAAAAACAAATAGAACTTAAAAATGTGAGAATAAAAAGTCACTGCACACAACAGGCTAGAATTTAAAATGAAAATTCGAAATCCATCCATCCATTCATTCGTTTCCGCTTATCCTTTTCAGGGTCGCGGGGGTCACTGGAGCCTATCCCAGCTGTTTTGGGGCGAGAGGCAGGGTCGACCCTGGACAGGTCGCCAGTCTGTCGCAGGGCTAACACACATAGACAGACAACCATTCACACTCACATTCACTCCCATATTCACACCAAATCCAACATAAAAAAAACCCTTAAACAAACTAGTGACACAGGCACAAGACAGGACACACTGATAACCGATGAGCAGAAAGGCCAGTGTGCCCTCATTCTATCTGAAGCAGCTCATATTATAGACACATATGCACAAGGCTCCGCTGGTGTCTGTGATAAGAGAAGACACTGAAAGATAATCTTCCTCCAAAAAGCAACAAAGTCCACATTAAGATCATCCATATGTCCTATCTAACTATTGCTCCAGTACATCATGACAAGGATGGTAAAGGACACCTTGTGCATTAGTGTGAGTTACCTGCAACTTGACAAAATACAAACAAAGAGCGGATGTGAAAAAGAAGGACCAGGTGGAACCAATGATGCAGCGCAGACAATCACATAAGTAAACAAAAAGGACACACAGGAAAAGGTAAACGCTAAGAAACGGAAAAGAAATGGTGATCTAGCAAAATGGTTGCATTAACTGACACATGTTTGAGATCAAATAACCAAACCAAGACTACTTGAAATTGTGCATCAAAATAAGAAAAATGAAAGCAGCTCAGACTGTCTCATACAAAAGTGGAACATGCACGTGGATGCTAGACCAAAATAAAATTACATATTTTATATGGGGATGAAAGGTCACCCATGATTCTGATGTGATTACCGTTAGTATCTTTTGTTAATCAGTTACCATACGCATATTTATTATCACTCAAAATCATTTATCCTGCTCACTTCATTGCAAATGTCTAAAATGATTTCAGATGAAATTTTGAGACACAGGTTAATAGCTTGTCCTCAAGATTGGCAATTTAAATCAAACCCAACAGAGAAGCATGTTGTTATACAGAGTTTGGAGAAAACAAGGTTCACTGCCTCACTGCCTCACTGCCTCGCTGGCAATGTGAATACAATACCATACAATTCAGTTTGACTATAAAATGAGACTGTCCATCCAGGTGGATTGCCTTTGATTTATATAAACCTGCATTATTTTCATCTCTCCAGCTTTTTATTATTTTTCTTTTTACTCTGAAGCTACTCAGTATGTGTAGCTTCACTTATGTTTTTACCGCACTAGAGAAATTTGGAGAGGCTTGAAATTTACTGAGTAATAAACAAACAATTTGGTTGAAAAATTCAACTTAGATGGTGATTTGGTTTAGGTGAGGAAGGCAGCAATAATGAACTGACAATCAATACACCAAAGAGCATACATTCATTATAAAAACATGGTGGATCCGCGTATTGATTTTAGATTTTGTGTTGTATTTCATTTTGCACAAGAAGAGCTTGTGTATAGAATTCAACCTGCAAAACCTTGAATATGAAAAAATCCTCACGATGCATGTTTACAGACGAGGACGCAATAATTATTTCACAACAACAACTACCAAAAGTATTAGCCACCCTGATGTTGATAGTCAGTTGCGTATCCTTTTTAATAACAGCCTGCAGCTGTTTAGTTTTTAACAAGTCTCCTAGAAGTTGTCCATTCTTACTTGGCAAATCACTTAAGCGCCTCCAGATTTACTGGTTACGCACCACCTTCTCGGCTCTTGGTCTTCGGTTCACCTCACAGGTTTTCAGTGGGATTTCAATCAGGATATTGTGCTCTCCAGTTTTGCTGCTGACTGTTTGAAGAATATTTTCTTTCAAAATGTTCACGTATTCTTTTTTTCATGATTCCTTCCACCTTAACGAGATTTCCAGTTCTGAATTCAATGAAGCATCCACATAGCATAATACTCCCACCACCATGTTTCACTGTGGGAACAGTGTCCTTTGCTTCGTATACCTTTCCCCTCTTCATTTCTGAATCCTAATGAGTAGGGAAATTTGGGGAGACCCAACATTTACAAAAGAAGCCTAAGCAGTGAGACGAGAGAGATGGTTGAGGTTGTTTAAGTTCTGCAACACATTAGCGCCTTAAAATAATTAAGACTTTTATTAATTAAGATTTTTGGAGAAATCATACAAATCCACAATTTAATCATTTACCATGTTTTTTCTATGGTTTTTTTGTTTGGTCATTTTTTGCTGTTGTTTTGAGGCATTGTCGTGCACTCCACACTGGCATGTACTGTCCAGTTGGTTGAGCTGCATGGAAAAGGGGTAGGATTATAAAAGTTACCAAACTCCTTTAGAGTTGAGTGATTGATATATTGTTGCAAGACTGGAGGAATGAAACAAAAACTAAATGCAGCAAGACATTTTTGTCTTTATTTGTTTTTATTGCCAGAAAGAATTGGACGTTTAAGAGAAATTATAATCATGGCAGATTAAAGACTGAGGCATCACAGTGTCCAAAATGTGAGATTAAAGAGTGTTGTAAACTTCATGCATTACATTTAGCCACACTGTGGAGATGTCCAGCCATCCATCCATTCGCTTTTCCTTTTCAGGGTCGCGGGAGGCGCTGGAGCCTATCCCAGCTATCTTGGTGCGAGAGGCAGGGTACACCCTGGACAGGTCGCCAGTCTGTCACAGGGCTAACACATATACACAGACAACCATTCACACTCACATTCACTCCCATGGGCAATTTAGAGTTTCTAATTAACCTATCCCCATTAACTGCATGTCTTTGTACTGTGGGAGGAAGCTGGAGTACCCGGGGAGAACCGACGCAAACACGGGGAGAACATGCAAACACCACACAGAAAGACGCCGGTCTGATGGTGGAATTGAACTCTTGCTGTGAGGCAACAGTGCTAACCACCGTGCCACTGTGCTGCCCACTGTTAATTACAGTAACTGGGAACAGGAAACTTTTTTTTTTTTTTTTAGGGCTTGTGAACTGTAGTGGGATGAACTGGTGAGCTTATTACACCACAGGTTAACAATTCTTGAGGGGAAAAAGATGTCTCCCAATTTAATATGTTGGCACACTATGCCAAAAGAAAGCATTTGGAACAGATGGCTTGGTGGGCAGAGACCATGGCAATTCCTCCATTTCTTTTTGTGGCCTGATGCAATGTGTTTAATTTACATAGATGACATTCACTCACCCACACAACTGCGAGGGAGCAGTCTGCGGAGCTGGAGTTTCCCCAAGTGGAACTTTGCAGTGAAAGGTAGACTGCAAAGATACTTTTAATCACCCATTCGTAAAAATGGACTTTGTCTGTTGCATCCAGAGAAGCTCAGTGTCTCACTAACAGGGTGTTTTTTACAACAGCTTCTTCAGGATTCAAATTTAGCCGTGATTCCTCTCCAAATGCTGTGGGGTAATTGAGCAAATGTGTGCGTCATCATGGTTCTATTGTTCATCAACAACTTTAAAGTTGTTCTAGGTTGACACTATTGTAGCAAATAAATATGAAGTGCAAAAAAAACCCAGCTTCTAGAAAGCTGAATGAGACTGAGCTCCCATGTTAATTTAATAGAGAACGGACGGGTCCGCTGATGGGGAGATGGCTGGAATTGTGTATTAGAAAAAAACATGCTTAAATGGGTCAGCAATGGCAAATTGGCTAAGTGATGCCATAAAATCAAGCTGTTAGTTTGAAGCAAAATTAAGAAACAGTCAAGTTGATTTTCTCCCATTTATACAAGACTACACTTTCTCCCTATTCTTTTCAACTGCTTCCTATAATTCTTCCATTATCTGCTTATCTGCTTTCACCCCTCCATCTCTGCTCTGTTTTTTCTTTTATCGGTTCATCTTCTGGCCCTCCTTCTAAGCAGAGGAAATGAAAAATATCTATCTTAAGTACCATTTCCTTTATCCATTCGTCCTCTGTTCTCTCCCCATCTCTACACCTCTTCTTCGATCTTCTTATTGCCCCATTGAAGTGCTGTAACTTTTCTGGCCAGTTTTACTGCAGTCAAATAAAATGCACCATCAACTTGAAGAGCTCCAGTAAACTATCTGAATTTCCCCAACAAAAGCATAGCACTTGATAGAGAAAAAAAAAACTTACCGCTTTGAATGTACTCAGTCCATGGCAAATCTAATCTGTCAAGGTTCAACATAAGGGCAGTTGGCATTTTAAAAAAGATGGCTGTTTTTAGTATGGATTTTAAGTGATGGTGGGTATTGACCTACAGTTTCAATAAATGATAATATAAGCCTTGACTTTCAGGCCACAAGCAAGAAAAAAGAATCCAATTTGAAATGTTTCCATATTCCCTGCTGTGAGGTATTTATTCTGAAGAACTATATAACCTCCCGATGTGAATTTTCACTAAATATCTGTTGCTCACCACACATTCAAAAGGAGTACATATATATAGTATGTATTTTTCAGAAAAAGGAGGTCATTCTAAGCATTTGATGTTATCGTGACGATACATTTTGCATGATAATGTTGCATATTACTTTAATTAAATACAGAACAGCACAGACTAGCCTGGGATCATATGAAGGTATACAAATTCTACTCATTTGCAACACATTTTTCACCTTTATATATGGTTTCACGCCATGGAGTTTAAAGTGAGCTTTTGACCCGATTATTGTAATATCTAAAAAAAGGGGAATAAATACAAACTGCAGAGTTTACAGTTTTCTTAGCAATATCAGATCATTTTGACTGTATTTTATGAGACAGAGTGATTTGTAAAAAAGTTTGAATTGTGTAGAGAGGGGATCTGAAATATGTTTAAAAGACATACATGCATTTTTCAACTTACGTGTCAGAAGCGACAAGAGAACAGTTAAACACACACAAATAAATATGTTTCACACAAAAACACACACATCCTGGTAAATTAGCCTCTGGTCAGGTGATGTTAATCATAATATGTTCAAAGTTAGTTCATGCTTCTAATGTTGACTTTGGACACAGAACTGAAATAAAAATTGTGTAGTAAATACACTTTATAATAAAGCATGGTCTTTATAATTAGGGACATCTGCCACTGGGTACATTATCGTTGCTATTCCTGAGATCTCAATTGCTAGGCTGTTTCTGTTTAGAG
>VOQK01018025.1:3894-15462 GCA_015052645.1 Benitochromis conjunctus
GCCTGATGATGTTTGCGCTTTGAGGCGACTGTTGTTGTTTAGTGCTCTATAAGTAAAATTGAATTGGGCTGAAGTTGATAGGGGCTAGTCCACTATGTAATAGATCAGTGCAATTCAGCATTTTGATTCGAATTAAAAAACAGTGCAGAACACATTAGTGTCTCATCAGCATAAACACTCATACAGTCACACAGTTTTTAAACTACAACAGACACCGCCACAATGAAACACACTCAGCTGCAATGATGAAATATGTAGGGATAAGGACGCCTACATAAAAAGCAAGATATAAAGAGAAATATAAAAGGCTGATATTTAGTATTTTTGACTAACTGAATGAAGTGATTGAGCTGTGAATTGTGTTTATCATTTAAATTTTACAGGAAAATATGAAAGTAAAAAAGATTTTTAAAAATTGCATTTTGTATTGTATTGTATGGCATTTTTTAAGTTTTTTATTTACACATTTCAACTTTTCAATACAACTTCTATATTGTGAAAGAGTAAGCGTACCGAGGAATAAAATGTAAGACTGCAGTGTAAGCTGCATTCAGTGTAAGACTATGCTGTCTTCCTATGAACTGTCATAAGGTAAGTGTGAAGGAGAAGAAAGCAGAACTACCCACTCAACATACAAGTCCGTCAATACTTGAAGACACTCTTTCAACACATGTATTTATTTTCTTTTTACCCTTTCCAACTGCTACAAAGATACTATACAATAATAATAATAAGAAGAAGAAGAATGTTTATTTGTAGCAATTTAATGATTTAATGATTGTTCCCTATCAAATTATGTTATCAGTTAAAAAAAATGCTTCTAAGGAATATTTTTTACCAAAAACAAACAAACAAACAAACAAACAAACAAACAAGCAAATAAATAAATAAAAAAGTTTAAATCTGGACCTTTTAAAAAAGATGTTTGGGTGTCCGTTGTGTAGAAGACCTAGAAGAACATGAGGAAACTGTCCATCCTTCACCCGGAGGGGGGACAGAGGAAGGAACGTTTTCCCCTCATACAAAACCTTTGATCTCACACCCCCTAATCACTTCCTGAAGATTATACAGTACGTGCACCTCCGCACTGCCCACACTGAGCTGTATGTGTTTGTGTGCGCAGCGTGTGTTAATGCCCGAAGGCAACCAGGGCAGATGTAGTCTTCTAGCCTGATGACAGACAGAGATAGGGCAGAAACAGAGACAGAAGAATGATGTCATCGTTCATCAAAGAATGAAAACCAGGAAGAGCTTTAAACACATTTAGCAGTCGCGCTGAAGTGCATAAAATGTATAAACTAAAACTAAAAAAAGAGTCAGCACATTTTTACACCACAAACACTTGGAAAAGAGTTGGAAGTGCTGCTAAAGTCATTTAGCCCAGTCGTCAGTATGACTTTGGCAGCTCTTCGTACTATTATGGTTTGTGGGGGCAGTGAAGGCATCTCAGCAATAGCAGAGTCAGAACTGAGGATGCAAAACTTAGTGGGACCGTTTGGCTTGAGGAATAATATAAATGAATGATTGAATTGGCCTAAATGTGAGTCTGACATTATTAAGGAAAGTGCTTTGAAAGATTTTTTTTGAATACCCAATTAGTATTTGTGTTTTGTTTACATGATAATCCAACATATTCTCTCTATCCTTTACCAACTCCTACTGTGTGGCTATTAAAGCCAACAACGGACTATTAAGAAACACAAAACACAAACAGAACAACTTTAAATGACATCAAACCAAAGCAAAGCAACCACAAATATGAGTTGTGTTCAAAAATCCCCCTATGACATCTATGATTTAAATTTGGTTGCTATGGTGTTTTCTGTCCTCTGTGGTCCTCCCAGGTTCCAGAAACTAACCAGCAAGTCACAGTAAAAGTTAAAAGTAAGTGACAACGATATTAGTTCATCAAGTGCAAAAACACAGGTCCAAACCGTGCAGAGACTATAGTGTTCAGGCTGCACAGGCCAAATGCACCTTGGGTTACAGGCTAAAGCTGCTTGCATGTGCACATTCATCATTTCACCACAGAACTTCAAAACTTTGCATAGAACAAACTTTAACTTCCCTGTCAAAGTGATTCAGCCCTCATGTTAAGATCATCAGTGGCTGTAAGAGCTGGGATTTCATCTGGCTCTTTCCACCTGAACATTCATTGAGTTGTGCGCCATGAAACTGTGAACAATCCTGAGTTTTAAAAAAAGCATGTTTATTGGAACAGAGGTGAAAACGTTTTTTTTATTTTTTTTTTATAAAAACCCATAATTTCAGCTTGTTATTGTTTTTGGCCACAAGTTTAAAACCACTTGTTAAATCTGGTGTAGTTTTCTCTTTGGTGCTAAAATACCACTGAACTGTTGGGTGATCTCTGTCTGTCTGGCACTGATGGTCCTTAGGATCCTGCAGCTTGCGGTCTGTGTCAGTGGGACTTTATTCATTACATTCTACAGGCTGACTTGATTTACCTGTATGAGTACACAACAGTCACCTGCATGCATGAAAAAGCTCTAGAACAGACTGAAATTAAACCACTACTATGAAGTTAAAAGTGGATCAAAACTACTACTCTGAAGTTTCATGGAAAAGTAACATTTCTGTTTTAGAGATTGTGTTAAATATAGGGAACATGCACAGCTCCAAAAGATTAAAAGAACATTTTTTAATCAGAGTATAGTATCAAATCAGTTAACCTTCTGGGATATTGATCTGGTAATTTCAGTATCAGAGGGGGGTTGTTAATCAGTTTCAGCTGCTTTGGTGTTAATGAAATTAACAACAGGTACACTAGAAGGGCAACAATGAGACAACCCCAAACAGGAATGGTTTTACAGGTGGAGGACACGGACATTTTCCATCCTCATCTTTTCTAACTAAGGTCAGTGTCCCTGTGACTATGAGGTCCATTATGAGGTCCTGCAGAGATTGCTCAGAAAGGTCTAACTCCTCCAGGATGGCACATCAGTATGTGGTTGAGCACCGCAAGAGTAAAATGACTTTCAGCATGCCACTGACCAAACAATCAGATACAAACTTCATGAGGCATGACGAGGTCCTGATGTTCTCTGTTGAGCCCTGTGCTCACTGTCCAGCACCATGGAGTCTAACTGGCATTTGCCAGGTCCACCACTGGTCCCCTGTGTTTTTCACAGATGAGAGCAGCTTCACCCTGAGAATGGATAATGTTATGCTGCCTGTAACATTGTTCAGCATGATGTCTGGAGCTGTAGGAAATAAAGTAGGTCATCTGCTAATCAGAAAGTTGGTGGTTTGATCCTTGGGTGCTTCAGTCTGTATGCCAAATATCCTTGGATACTAACCCCAAGTTGCTCTCTGATGCACAGAGAGCATAACACGTTAAATAGAAAGCACTTAAGTATAAGTGCAAGTATAAATGAAGAATCAGTCAGTCATCCTCTGTGGATTAACTACAGATGGCATGGCACACTAACTGAAATTTCAACAAGATAGACTCACTCTGAGCATTTGAATTTGGATCAAATGATGTGGCAGTAGGTAAACTTGAAAAAATAGTGACTGACTTTAGAATTACAGTTACATTTATGCTATTCAGAAAGTCACAAGACAGAAGGAATGCATCATTAAATTAACTATTAAAAAAATGAAAATAAAAGACGGGAAGTGTAATCCATTTTGTCATTTGTGTTGCAGTTTTTCAAGTTCTGCTACTGCTTGGCTCATGGTTTGCAGACAAAGTGGTGTCTTCCATCCAAACTAGGCAACTTCTGTAACCTGTCTTCCTCACATACAGAGGCTAATTATGGAGTTCCACTGGGTTTTGTAATAAGACCATGCTCTTTCTCCCCACTTGAATGTTGCTGTCCAAAAAGTCATCATCAACAGAATCGGCCTGTCAATGTCATGAGATTTGCCAAAATGTTAAAAATTGCCAAAGAAAGTTGTCATCACCACTTTGTGCCAAATCCATATCAATATCATGTTCACACAAGAGTCATATGACTAATAATAATTAAAAATAAGAATAATAATTTGCACCAACAAGATAATTCTCAAAGAGCTATTAGCCAGAAACGTGACATGCCAGGCAAATTTTGAATTTTTTCATAAAAACATCTGAGGAAACTGGAGTGGAGGCCTTAGTAGATGAACAGTATCTGTTATTTCCTTAAGAAAAACATATCAAGCAAAACCCTAACAGGACCTGAGAGATGCATGTGGCCTTTCAGTTGATCCATGAACTGTTCACCAAAACCTCTGAGAAATGTTTGCAGTGGTAGGGTGAAGTCATTCTTAAGGAAGGGAAACAGAGCAAACAGCCGAGGTAAGCCAAAGTACACATGAACTGAACTAAAAATGAGTGACAAGTTTAATGCAGTGAGAAATTCAAGTTTGAAATGTTACCAGTATGACCAGAAAAACATGCTGCCCCTGCAACCTGGATGAGCTGGAGAAAATGAAACCCAAACTTAACAATATAACTATGAATGCAAAACCTTCATAACACAGACCCAACAACCATGACAGTAACCTTAAAAGAGCTGCCTTAATAGGAAGTGGTTATAGGCCCTTTGGAATTGTCTGTGAAGGTCATCCAGGTCATTGTAGTCTAAGGAGCTTAGAAAGAAAAGCGTCTGGACTTCTTTAAGTTGCTTGAAGATGTTTCATCCGAGAAGCTTCTTCAGTTCTAAGGTCAAATGGTGGAGAACCATACTTTGTCATACTTTGTAACCTTCCTCTGCTCTGCTTGCAGAGAAGAACATCTGGAAGCAGGCCTGAGTGAGTTTGTAGTTCAGAAAAAAGTGACACAGGGCAGGTCTGAATAGATGCCTATAAAACTTCTGTAGCAAGCAATGAAACTATAGGTAGGCACATGTAACTCTTTTTCTTGTACTCAGAGCCACAAAAAAAAGACTGTTTCTTTTTAAACAGCCTCATATGGAGTTTACTTGCAGGCATTGTGGTTGCTTTATATCCCTTTCTAGATAGGTTGTGGCTGCTTAGGACATCACATACCACATCATCTGAGCAAAAGAACTAAACTGGATACTGGTGGACACTGTAGCTCCTGCTCACAGTACTCAAAGACATCAGCCACACTGTTTGCTAAAGAGCTGGGTTACAAAACACTACCGTGTGTGTGTGCGTGTGTGTATATATATATATATATCATTACCAAGATGAAAGCCTTCCTTCAATGCTGTTTATTTAAAGAAAACAAAAAAGTGAAAAAGTGGGCTATTCCAAGACTCCATGATATCAAAAACAATGAGAAGCAATGCTTTTGATGGGGTCTAGGGCAATATGCACTGTCAACACAAATCAAAACGGAATCGCATTGCGGCCCCGCCCCCATGCCCCGCCCCTTTTTATCGCCGATCTCGGTGTGACGCGCCGGCGCGTCAATAGACCACAGAGGGTTTCATCTATTATCATCATTCCCATTTTCTTCTGCATGACCTTATGGAGTTTTCACACCTATACTTTGTTTACACCAGTCTGAATTGCTTGATGAGTTTGTAAACTTGTACCCTTTTCCCATTCTTTGGTTTATTTTCACAGAGAAGTCTGAATCAACTCCAATCACACAGACTGTATCGCTACAAACCACGTGAAAACATTTACGGTAGTCCACTTATTAGGCAGATAAGTCTGGGGCAGAAGCAGTAAAAGTAAATAGATGAAGATAGTGCTGTGTTCTGGACCAGTGGATTACATGGTACTCTGCCATATCCCAGAATGCACATCATTCCTGGCTATGTGAAAGCATTTAGCTCAAACTTGCACTGTACACCTGGTAGTTGGGTCAAGGTCAGATCACATTGTCACCATGTACAAAGTGTCTCGGTGTAGTTGCTTTGGTCTGCATTTGTGATTAACGATTTCACATCTTCACAATCAAACTGCACCAAGTTTGAATTAAAGAGACTCACCAGCACTGGCGTGAAAATGCCCTTCAAGCTGTGAGTGAGGCAACAGTTAAAACCATGATCTGCAGTGCTTGTGCACCGTTTTACAAGATTTAATGATGAATTAAGGCCAAGTGAAAGTTCTCTCTCATACAGTCACAAGTCACTGGATGAAAGAAGTGCCGTGGCTGTGAATCAAGGGGAAAAGAGAGGCACACTTAGCTGAATCACGACATTTCTTCTTCTGCACACCTTTTTCACCTATCAAGGAACAAACTCATGATGTTGTAGCTCACTCTTGTTTTCAGCATGCTTGTCTCCAGAAATCTTTCTTTTAAGCTTTCTTGGAGACTCCTGTGGAGTGAGAATTCCTATTTACGCCAAGATTTTTTAATGCTGCATAGGGTAAAGTCATCCTGCAAGAACATCTTGAGCAACAAAGAGCTATTTGTGTATTTTATTAATAATAATCCAAGTCACAGATACTGAAAGCCTTAAGGCTTGAAGGATTCTGGGGGCATTTTGTGCTATTCCTCTTTTTGTTTTCATGTTATTTTGGCTATGCTGAATGAATATAGCTCATATTTACAAGGGGATATTAATTATTTTTTACTTTACTTTAGAATTGGTAGCACAGTGGTTAGCACTGTTGCCTCAAAGCAAGAAGGTCCTGAATTCAATTCCACCATCAGGCCGGGGTCTTTCGGTGTGGAGTTTGCATGTTCTCGCCGGGTCCTCCGTCTTCCTCCCACAATCCAAAAACATGCAGATAGCGGGGTTAAGATAATTGGAAAACTCTAAATTGCCCATAGGTGCGAATGTGAGTGTATATGTGTTAGCCCTGCGACAGACTGGTGACCTGTTCAGGGTGCACCCTGCCTCTCGCCCTAAGACAGCTGGGATAGGCTCCAGCGTGACCCTGAAAAGGATAAGCAGAAGCAAATGGATGGATTTTAGAATTGCTATCTCTGTTACTTAAATGAAGTTAAAATGGCCAAGCTATACAAAAACTGCCACATTTCATCCTCGGGCCAAAAAATGCCCCATTGAAAATAACTGAAAATATTATTTTGATGCCACATTTATCTTGACATCAAATAATGCCTTCCTTTACGTTAAGATTTTATTTTGGACTGCTCCCCTTACATTCTTATTTGTCCACCAGGCGCTGCGTCTTTCTACCATTCAAAGCATGCAGCAAAACTTCAAACTTTTTTCTGTTTTTTGCAAAGGTGTCTTGCTACTGAAATGAAATGACAAGTGTGTCCTGCCACTGGTGTTGAATAATAGTGTGTGAGTTTGTGCACGTTTGTGTGTGTGATTTCCACCTTTGATGATGGTGCAGATGGCGCCTCATTCTCCCCTGAGGACACTGAGGCCTGCTCCATGTCCGCCTCAGAGGTAGAAACAGACCAGCTGGTCCAACTCCAGTGACAGGATGGACTTCTCCATGGGCATGACCATATGTTGGTCACAAAGACTGCAACCCTCTGCTACGTCCCAGCAGCCAGAGGTTTGATTCTAGGACCTACACACCAGTTATGCACTGCTGCTAATGGATGAAATCCTGCAGCAAATTGTGGCCATGACAAACCTGCATGGGAAACACTCCGTGGCTTATGTGGAGACGGAGGAACTGCAGACTTATGTTATTTATATTATATTATTATTATATACTTATGCTTATTTTAAAGAGCTTACAGGTCAAAAACTTATCAATTCAAATCTGCTCCCAGGCCCTTGAACCAGCAAATGTAAGGGCAGTATGACATGCACAGACAGGGAGAGAACTAGCACCATATGGGAAGCCCATCTGTACTCTGCCCCACCCCAGCTGGAGTCCTTCTTTAAGGTGTTAAAAATCCCATAATAAAGACAATAATCATATACTCATTGAATGTATTTTATGGAATTTATTTAAGTTTTTTGTTGTTTTTTTGGGGGATAAAAAAAAAAAAGTGGAGCCATGTAAACATATTGGCCTTTAAAGGGTTAACATAAAAATGAATTATACTTACAGGATAATATTTTCCATTAGCGGTTCGTGTTTATATATGACCTATATGAAACATGCACTTTTAGAGTGGATGTGCAGTTGGACTCTGTGTACACTGCTTGATACTGTCACACATTTGAGAATCTGTTTGTCAAAACATTACATGAGAAGATTTTTGTGATGTTTTCTTCATGCAGCTAAAATACCAGTTTTACTAGAGGACACAATGTTTTCTTGGCCTACTGCGTAGGTTTATTAAAAATGATTTTCATTCTGTGTTCTTCCGAGTCACCCACACTGTGCAGTGTGCATGAGTGTATCCAGAGAGTGATTACTGTCATGATGTAACAAGGCAAGCATGTCTAGAATCTACTGCACACGCTACGTTGTTGGTTAAAATACCCCATGGCTAGAGGTTAAATAGGGCCATAACAATCTGGCAATCCAGACAGTAGGATGTCTGTAGCTCAGCAGGTATAGGAGGCCTAATCAGAAGCTTAGTGGTTTGATCCCTGGCTGCTTCAGTCTGCATGCCAAAGTGTCTTTGGGCAAGATACTGAACCTCAATGGTTCTCTGATGCATCCATTGAGCTGTAAATGTTAGATAGAAAAACGTGGGTGAATGAAACATGTTGCTTTGAGTGCTTAAGTAGAGTAGAAGAGTTATATAAGAACCACTCAATTTACCTTCAATTAATGGGTGATTATAACATATGATAGGCAGATTATACTGAGTCTAGTATCTTAAGAAGAAGATAGAAGATTTTCATAGTTAAGGACTGCTTAGCAAGTGATGTTTTGATAAGTGACACTAACTGGAAAGTTACATTGTTTATGTATTGTTCTAATTAGCCCTGTGTGAGATTGGTGCCCTGTCCAGGGTGTCCTACCTCTTGCCCTATGGTATCTGGGAAAGGCTCCAGGCCCTCGCGCCCTTATAAGGATACGTGGAAGAAAAAAGGTTGGATGGATGTATTGTTTTGATTAATGCCGATTTTTAATCAGACACTGGATCTGTGGATGATGTAGTTCTAATGTTATGTTTTCTCATATGTTGAAATGTCCCGTTGACCAAAATGAAGACAGCTTAGCGCAGGTTAGTTTGCAGTATTGTGGTGAGGTTTACAGTAGTGCACGATGCACTGTGGACTGGTGCAGAGCAGGCTGTGTGGTCAAGGTAAAGTTACATCAAGGTAGCAGACATCAATTTAAATGTAAGTTGATAATATTTGTTGGATTCAGTCAACAAATTCCACATTTATACTGTCTTGGGGTTGCAAATCAGCGTTACTCAATGTACCATCTGCTTATATTTTACTGAATTCAAGAGGTGGCAAAAGTACAGACATTCTGTACTTAAGTAGAAGTACAGATATACTTCAGTAAAAGTTGTATTGAAAATGAAATGTACTCAATGTAAATAGTAGCTCTTTGGAGGACGTTTCTGCCCGCTGAACCTTGTGCTGTTTTTCATGCAGTATTTAAAAGGTAAACCTTTACCAACTGAATCCCTTTGATATATTTAGCTTCCCTTCACAGAAAAAAGTGACAAAATAATTATTGATGTCTAGAAGTGTGACATAACGAAGTACAAATACTGTAATTAAGTAGGATTTTCAGGTATCTCTACTTTATTCGAGTATTTATTTTTCTGACAAGTTTTTACTTTTATTCTCTCAGTGTTTATACAAGCATCTGTACTTTGTACTCCTTACATTTTCATTAATATACTCTTCGGTTAAAGAGAACCTGCGCTGGTGTTTATAAGTTGTGGTCACAGTACTTCGCCTTTGAGCTGGTGCTGAATTACGCCTTTATACGAACTGTATTGGTCACGTATAAAGACAGTAAACAGTATACTGTCACTCTAGGAAATGGAAATCAGCCAAGATTGCTCGTGAACTGCTAGGAAGGATCTTATGGTCCAGCTGGAGCTGAATTTATCCTCTACAATGTAGGCAACTGAAAACAGTTCAGATTCAAGCCGAGTACATTCATTAGAATTAGAATTTCAATGGCAATAACATTTGTTTTCTCACGCACTACTAATATGTTTGTATTACATTAATATAGCACAAGGTTCAGTTACCTTTGCATAAAAATAGCTGGTAGAAATGTCCTTCATAGAGCTACTTTTATTTTCTGACTTTGAGTGTATTTCAGAGTCTGTACTTTTTCACTTTGGTGAAAAAAGCTGAATCAATTCTTTAACGATCACTGAAGTTTTTTGTTGTTGTTTTTTTTAAACTCGGATTTCTGTAATTTTTGACCCCAAAAAAGAAAAGGAGTATCACAATTTGGAGGACATTACGGGGATTAATGTACCTTTAATCACACATAATTAAACAGATTTCTGCCTATTACATTACCACACAGTATCATATATGCAAATAAGGAGAGCGAGCCAACAGGCTGTAGTGAATAACCAGCGAGCCATATGAACTCCGTGACAGTGAGCCGTTCATGACCCACAGCGGGTAAATGTCAGTGGAAAGCATCCCGGCAACTCCACCGCGTGTTGGGGTCTGATGCAATCTGAGAAGTGCCAACTCAGCAGCCACAGCGTGGTGAGCGAAATTTGGCTGAGCTTCCGGTGCCGCCCAGCTCCACCCGTTAACCGCTACCGGCAGGGACTCAGAACCCTTACGACTGTCAACATGTCGAAAGTGAACAGGGGTTCCCATGGATGCCGGGCCATGGTAATAGCAAGAAAGTACCTGTCGGGGCCGTCCACACCGGTGCTGACGCGGAGCTCCGGCCAGCGTCAGCGGAAAATGCTGAGCCAGCAGCAACGCCTGGCGAGCTGCAACGCGGCCGGTACCGAAGGAAACCCCGCGGCGCTGGCCCAGCAGGAGCACCTGGGGTATTTCTCCACCGGGGGACGACACGCGAAGACCACCCGGAACCTGATTTACCGGGATGTGAAAGCTTTCCTCAGTGAAGTTGGTGGAGATCCCCGGGAGGCTCGGTACTGGCTGACCCAGTTCCAGAAAGCGACTTCGGCTCATTCTCCAGCTTTTGCTGTCCTGGAGGTAAACTTTTACGCACCAAAAAACAAAACAAACATACTCGAATATGTTGCATGTTTGCGGGCATGATACGGAACTCCATAACGAGGACGAAGAAAAGAAATCAATCCATCAATGATACATGCTCAAATCATTAAAGGTAATTATTACATTAAATAAACGGGATCACTGAAAACACTGACGATGCAGAGCATAGTGCTGATTTATTCAAAAGCATTGGTTTAGTCTAAATGTACCTGCACAGTTCTTGTTCTTATTTGGCAGTTAGTTCAGACTCAGTATACACTGTACTGCCTTTTTACTGGCGTGATTAATATTCACAACAAAAACAGCCCATGATAGACCTCATTACCTGTGTTCTCTTACATTTTCATGAACTCTCTCTCTCTTTCTCAAAGAAAAAACAGAAAACAGATGTTTTTCTTTGTTTTGTTTTTTTATTCTAGTAGACTTCCAAATCCTAGGACAGATAGCAGGTGTTTAAAACAAATATTAAAAACCAGTAATTTGAGAGTTTGGAGCAGGTATACCAGGTAGAATGTTTTACTCTGCAATGCCAATAAAATCAAAAGATGAATAAATACAGACAAAAATTTAAGCATATATGATCAACATAAACAAAAACACCTGATAGCTCTTTAAAAAACCTGTTATTACT
>VOQK01018026.1:1611-12905 GCA_015052645.1 Benitochromis conjunctus
ATATCCTCCACAAATCAAAAAAAGAAAATTTGTATTTTTTTTACTGATGGAAAACAGAAGACACTGCAGTGAGTGAAATCTGGCGGTTGGTCTTAAGATAAGATAAGATAAGATAAGATAAGATAAGATGAGATAAGATGAGATAAGATAAGATAAGATAAGATAAGATAAGATAAGATAAGATAAGATAAGATAAGATAAAGATTTATTTGTCCCACACATGGGAAATTTGTTGTGTCACAGCAGAAAGTGAACAATGCAAAGTTACAGCAGATAAAAATTAAGAAAAACAATGGAATAGAATAAGATAAAAACAAAACAAAAAAAACTATACACAATAGAATAAAATACTATGTTGTCAGAAAAATTACACTTAGTGTTATTGCACATGTGTGGATGTGTGTGTTTGGTAAGCTGTGAAGTCTTTGTTGTAGAGTCTGACATCTGTTGGAAGGAAAGACCTGCGGAGTATCTCCATCCCACATCGTGGGTGCTGCAGCCTGCCACTGAAGGAGCTGCTCAGTGCTGTCAGGCTCCTGCATGGGGTGGGAGATGTTGTCCAACAACAGCCACCATTCTCCTGTTACTCACCACCTCCACTGGGTCCAGAGGGCATCCTAGAACAGAGCTGGCCCTCCGGATCAGAATGTTCAGTCTCTTCCTGTCCCCAGCAGAGATGCTGCTGCCCCAGCAGATCTGTAAAAGATGGCAGAGGCCACCACAGAGTCATAAAAGGACTTCAGGAGTGGGCCCTTCACTCCAAAAGACTCTGCAGCAGGTACAGCCTGCTCTGCCCTTTTCTGTATGGAGCATCTAAATTGTGAGTCCAGTCCAGTTTATTGTTCAGATGAACACCAAGTTACCTGTAGCTATCCACAGCCTCAATGTCCATACCTTGGAAGTTTAGTGGTTGCAGTGGAGGATGTTTGTGCCTGTGGAAGCTCCTTGGTTTTTCCCATGTTGCTCTGGAGGTAGCTCTGCTGTTGTCCATGTTGTGAGGTGATGGTCCACTCCTGTGTTCTCCAGCTTGTCCTTCAGGACTGTGGGAAGAATGGTTTTAAAAGCACTGGAGAAATCAAAAAACATGATTCTCACAGTGCTCCCAGTGGTCTCCAGGTGAGAGAGGGAATGATGTAGGAGGTGAATGATGGCATCATCCACTCCAATGCCAGGTTGGTAGGCAAACTGAAGTGGGTCCAGTGACGAGCTCACCAGGGACCGAAACTGAGCCAGGACCGGCCGCTCCAGGGTCTTCTTCAGGTGGGATGTCAGAGCCACCGGCCTGTTGATGAGGTCCTTGGGACGTGGAGTACCTGACCTTGAGCTGATGCCATCTGGACCCGCTGCCTTCTTGGCTTTAATCATCCTCAGTACTCTCCTGGATGGTTGAGAGAGTCAGGCTGGAGCCGTGTCTTTGATGTGTATTGGATGCTGTGACTGGGGGTGGGGAGTAGTGACTGGGGTGTGTGGAGGAGGTGTGATGTCTGTGGTGTCAGGGGTGGAACAGCAGCCGATGTTGAAGACTGCATCCTGGATGAATAAAACCTGTTAAAGGTGGTGGTGATTAAAGATTTTGTCGGAATGGGCAAAGCTTTTCAACATGTTAACAGAACTTTTTAGTCACATTTCTTTTATTTTGTGTCTTTGGAACTCTAACCTACTTTATTTTTATGGATTTAAATTCACTAGCCAGTAAACAGTGTCTAGATTTCTATCCGTCTGTCCATTCATCTACAATTTCACAAGAATGGCTACTTTGAGAGTTTGGGTCAGATTTTAGTGAAACTAGCACACAGTGATGTCTGAGTCTTCACCCAGACTGCGCTCAAGCCAAGATCACATGTCGTTTTACAGGCACTTTACATCAATTATATGCACTTTTTCCAATTTCACCAAGTTCTCACTTCCGATGTATCAAACAACTGCCACTTCAAATCATTTAGCAAACTTGATTACATCATAAGATCCACAATGTGGATAACTTCTGCACAAAATTATAACAAAAAAATTATGATGAATTATAAAACGATATTAGCACTTCAAATTTGTATGGCATAGTTAAGTGATGCTATTGCTCCACTCATTATCACAGTGGGTTGCTCCACGTGTTTTGATTTGGCAGCATTTTATACCAGATCAAATCCATCAAAGAGGATTTTTGTCTGCAGCTGGAATCAAACCAGCAACCTGTGTTAACTTTGGCAGCACTGTTTACATTTTGTACGTGATGATTAATGAGGTTAATTTGTGAGCCTCACTGATTTCTTTATGGGTTTTAATTCTCTTCAATTTGTGCAATGCAGCAAACCAGTAATAAAAACTCATATGTATTTCTTTCTGCACTTCACACATTGCAGTAATGTGAATTGTAATGGATCCTGAGCCCTACTTTTAAGACTCTTAGAATTTGCTTTGTAGTGCTGTTGGCATGATGTCAAGTACAGGACTTGTTTGCAGCATGCTAATTTGCTGCTCTTAAGGTAGGCTGCCTTAAAGCAGGTGTTTTCTCTCCTTTGAAGGTGTGCATGTCATAAGAAGTTGCTGTGCTGAATTGTTTTTATTTCAAACAGTTGCTGGGAGAAGAAAAACTCACATCAGCAGGCAAAGAGCAGCTGACTCATCCTTAAATTCACACAAAACAAAGCAGAGCTCATAACCACATGAGGGTCAGGCCAGATTGGCTAGAGCTGGTTCTTATGAAGTTGAACTCTTCGTATATGAAGCACAAAGTCAGCACTGATCTACTTTAAGTTCAAGAAGACTTGGCTCAAAGTGTTGCTGAATTACTTATACCCATCTTTAGGGAGAAGAATTCACTGATTTTTATCATGTTACTGAGAGATGTCCCCTAAAACATTCAACTGGCTGAGGGGGGGAGGTGAAGAGCAGCTTCCCTCTGTTTCAAAATCAGCGAGTTTTCTGTAAAAGTGAACTCCCAAACTAGAGTTAAAACCAAAACTTATGCAGTCTAATTGAGACTCGAGAGATTTGGTCTGTTTGATTTTGAAATTTGATTTAGGTGTGTGGGATTCACACCAGAGGGAGGTCTAATTCACACAAGAAGTGGTAAAGCCAACATTTCCGAGTGAAATACAGTCTTGGCTTAGGACTGTCTCGCAAAAGAGATTCTTCATCTCAAGAGTTTCACTTCCTAGTTAAGTACAGGCAAGGAAGTGAAGCTCTGTAGCATCCAGATGCTCTCTTACAGAAAGACTGCCAAAGTCCTTTGTGACAGATGTTCACAGAAAAGCTGTAAAAGTCACCAGTTTCTCCCACTTTTAATTTCTCAGCGGCTGCTGAATGAATGAAATTTTATGCAAGAGATGAAATCCGATCAGCTTCTTTGCTGGTTTTGAGGATAGATTGTTTATCGGACTGTTTGAACTTTTCCTTTGAGTAAATTTCCCCGAGATTACAGGATGACTTTTGCTCTGTATTGATGCATTAATTTAGCTTTGCTACTCGTCAATGAAATGAATCCAGTGGAAACCAAATATTGACACTGTGATTACTGTGATTGATTGGGGCAATTTTATATAAATGGAGGTTGTTTGTCACACTGTAGTCAGCACAGTGCTCAGCAGGTTTCTGCAATTTACTGATAAAACAGATTTTTTTGAATGTCCTTTTTAGTCATTGATATCTCAGCTCCACATATTGTTCTCGTGACTATTGTGTTGTGTATTTGTTATTTTGGGGTATGTTGTGCCACTTTCTTGTCCCAGTTACCATAATCACCAGTTTCTGTAATACTCCTCTCATCCACATCCAACTTATAATTACTAAACTGCTGTAATTGCAGTTGTTGCTGCACAGTGTATTTAACCCACACACCCTCACCAGTAGAGTTGTGAGCTCCATGCTTACTAGTTTTGGGATTTTGAGTGCTCATCTTCAGCGCTTTGGCTGCGGCTGATTTGTTCTTTGGAGCTGAAGATGACCAAATTTTAATGAGAAGGTGCAGCACTAAGTTACGAGGTGATGCTAACGAGCTTGATTAGCATAAGCTACACACATGTCTCTGCTAATTCGTGCCAAATAATACAATTACAAAAATAGAATTTCAACTCCCCAAAACCGACACACAAACTACTTAGACAGTTGCACAGGCTTTACCACACAGCACACAATGTTAACTGTTAGATCATTTAATTAAAAAGCTCCAAAGGCACCAAAAACAGTGGACAGGACCAGTTCAGTGGCTCCAGCGGAGGTGAAGCATTACCTGAACCCAGACGATGAAGTTAATAAAAAATAAAAATATTCAAAATATAAATTGACAAGATTAAAATGGCTTTTCTCTCAATATTTGACTCCAGTTCACTTTGCTCTCTGCATGCAAAGAAAAGAATTGATTTTTTTTTAAATTATTAATATTATTATTCACAAAGCTTCCTCTTATTAAAACTACATCCGAGTGACAAAATATGAAAAAAAAAAAAGTTTTACCAGACAGCTTTTGACTTAATTTTGACACAGCATATTTTTTTTTTAATCTCCCGAGGGGTAAAACTGTTAGAAGTGGTGAAGAGAACTTTTAAGCAGAAGAGAAAGCAAAAAGTGGTGAGCTGCATGAGCTTTTTCTTTAACTGGGTGAATCCAATGCTAGCACGTCACTTTGGAGCGAGTGGATCCTAAAGTAAGGACCACGACCTCCTGTTGGATAGTGAATATAGTGCTAGTGTCCTGTAAATGTTGTTTTTTATTTTAAAAGTCTTGGTATTTAAAATTTACATGCATGTCTTCATTTTCTGACCTACATTTGATTCTGACCCTGTAATATGCACTGTATGCTGATAGCAGACAGTGCATATAACATGCTAGAATTAAAGCTCTATATGGAGATTCGACCTGAACAAAACACAAAGGAGGAAATGCTTCTTCAACTTGTCTGATGAGAGCTGTGATTAAAGGTTTGGGTGGGCTGCAGAAGACTTAGAAGTTTGAAACTTGTCATCTGAACTTTGATAATGGCCTGTCGATATGAGCTCAGTGAACATTTTCTTATGGACTCAGTTCTTAGTTCAAGTGTTACTGAATACAGTGTGACGTTCGAATGGTCCCATTAGTGTCACAGTGTAAGATAAAGAGGGTTTTCTTACCCTGTGATTGACAAGTATAGCCCAGATGTCCACGTTCAGCTTCAGGCTTTAAAGACAGGAGTTCACAAACCAGTGGGAAGCATCATGTTGTTTATTTCCATTATTTATTTACAGTTTATAGTAATAAATTGTAAATCTGTGATTCTGGCCTCTTTTTTCTGCTTCTGATTGTAAAACTCAATCTGGACTGGATTAATGTTTTTATCATTTGCCTAAAAATTTCTCATTTTTTGCATTAAATTTGTGCGTTGTACTTTCTGCTCTGCAGGAAGTGAACGCAGTGATGCCTCCGCCTGCGTCACCGCATCAGATATTAATCAGTCATTCACGAGAAATGAAATTCCAATAACTGAGTCACTTAATTGAAACTTGCAAAGCAACAACACTTTAGACTTCAAAGGGATGTCAGCGCTGTGCGTAACAGAAGGACACAGCTTGTGGGCATGTGTGTGTGTTTGTTTTTTGTTACTCTTAGAATGATTGTCGAAGGCTTTATCAGCTGCCTGCCTGAGGAGCAGCAGGGTGTCTAGCTCAGAAGCTATTTCACCCTTTTTTTCTCATTTAATCTTCATGCAGAAACACTCGAGTCGCAGTGAGACACACTGATCTGCAAACAGACCTCCTCCACTCTGATTTTTCTCATTTTTTCTACTATTTATTTTTTAGTCAGTAGAGCCTCAACTTATTTCTACGGATGTGATTACAAACCATTACTCGAAAGCACTCTTAACGTAAACTTATCATTTGTCTCCATCTAGTGGTGCTCAGAGGACATGTATGTCCTGTCTTCATTCTGGTATTTATTATTATTATTATTTGTTTATTTTATTTTTTATAAAACAACATTTTGTTATTAAAAAAATAAAAATCCACTTCCACTCACACACGTTATGCATAATTCCTACCACACACACATAATACACGCAGAAAAATGCAGCCACAGTTATAAATGTGTAAAAATATCTGTGTTAGCAGAGCAGGAAACAGGAGAGATATTTTCTCTGATTCAGAAATGGATCAGTGAACTCATCACACAGTAGGACCGCTGAGTCGGGGTGCACATTATCCTCATTGCTCTGTGTTTTGTAATTTTCCAGAAGGGTCATGTTTTATAACTGGGTGTAGAAGCTGATTTTGACTCTTTTTAGTTTCAAAGACACACAAAGAGACACGACTGCTCTGCACTGGGTCATCGCTCAGTGTCCTCTTCAGTCATGCTGCTTACAGCACAGAATCATTTGATTGTAATGTTTTCATTATTAATCTGTGTGAATTAGTGTAGTTTCTATCTTAAGTGTATCAGAAGAGTTCAACACAATGACTTCACTGAGTGGGCGTGGACCCCGAGGCCCGTCCATAATGCAGTGTGTTACAGTATTAGTGTATACTGTCAAACAAGTTCAGAGTAATGAGGGCACTTTTCACACTTTGTTTAACATCAGCAGTTAATTCAATCCCATAATTTAGGCTGGGTAACATAAATGCAGACCTCATTTTTTAAAGCAGGGAGTGTCAAACATAAGGCCCGGTGGCCAAAATTGGCCTGCTAAAGACTCCAGTCTGGCCCGCTGGATGGCTTTGAAAAATGTGAAGAAGAGTTTTAACTGTATTTTCAAAAGTTTAACCATTTTTCCAACTGATAAAGACCTCCTCCATGACCATCAATCTATTATTGAAAATGTAATTTGTCTTTTACAGTAGCTTCACCATAAAAAACAAACAAACAAAAACTATAGGACAGCCTGCCCAATGAGATAACAGAGCTTTTTGTGTAATTTTATGTATTTTACTCTTACAAAATTAAGCCCAATGCAGCATTTTGTTTATCATGTAGAAAAACTGAAATGAATTGTAGATATTGCAACGTTTTTTTAGGGATTAAATGTGTTATCTAACAACTTACACTAGCAGAAAGAGAAGTCCAGAGTTTGCATGTTCTCCTGTGTGGGTCTGTGGAAGTTCCCTCCAGGTATTTCTGCTTCCTCCCACAGTCCAAAGACATGCAATTAGTGGGGTTAAGTTAATTGTTGATTTTAAATTTCCCATAGGCATGAAAGTAAGCGGGAATGGTTATCTGTCTCTCTGTGTTAGCCCAGTGGCAGATTGGCGACCTGTCCAGGGTGAACCGTGCCTCTCGCCCTGATGAAGGTAAGCAGAAGATAACATATGGATGGATGGAGATGGTTTGGCATCTCGAGCGGGTGGTACTTTCACAGTGATGTGAAAGACACTTTGCTTGTTATCACAAACGCTGATAGCAGTTCTTTTTGCCAAGGGTGGCACAACCAGTTATTACGTTTAGGGGGTCAGTTTCTTTTTCACATAGGATCAGGTTTGGATATTTTTCCCCCATAAATAAATTAAATCATTAAAAACCTGCGTTTTTGTACTTGATTGGGTTATCTTTGTTTAATAGAAAACTTGAAACATGAAATGTGACAAATATGCAAAAAGGAAAAAAATAAACTAAATGAACTAAATAACAGTATTGTGGTTATTAGACTGAAACACTGATGAAAAGCATGTGCAATTTTAAAATTAAAGCTGTTAAGACGGACAGAGCATGAAATACAGTGAGCTATCAGACAAATCACACATATTAGGGTAAAGAAAGGCGTTTCTATTAATTTTGTCCTGAGATGCGACCCTTCTGTTTGAACTCCATCCACGCTTTGATTGGCTACAGTTCTACAAAAGAACCCGCCTTCTCTTCCCCTCCCCAAAGCTCATTGGTCGCACATCACGTTCTTCGAGTAAATCTGGAAAAACACACCAAACACACGCTTCTTTCTCACGTTGTTTCCGTGTGTCGTTCTTCACAGTTTCTTGTCCTGATGAGGTTAGAAACAGAGGAGAGTCCAGCTCTGCATGTAAAAAGTAGAAATAGACCAGGTGGAGGTTTATTCATGTTTACACGAAGTGGAAATCGGGCGGTACGAGCGGTTTAGCTGGAGAGTTAGGCCGGGGAGAAAGCGGACTGAACTTCTTGTGGTGAGTTGACGCTGTGTTAGCGAGGATTTCCTCTTGTGCTCGGTGTAAGGAGAGCAGGATACCAGACCTGAAGTTTGTGTCTGTGCTGTAAAACTGCTAAAACAGGAGCTGAGCTACAGTTAGCGTCAAATTGCCAACTAAAGGGGAGAAAATGATCACACATAGCCACGGTCAGCACTGATGTGGGAACTAAAGCTGAAGCAATGATAAAGTAAACATTACCACGAGATTCAGGAAGCGTTAAAGCCGAGCAGTGCCTCAAGCTCAAACAGATTAAAGACACTGTAGACTGTGACACAGAAACACCTTCATTATTATTATTATTGTTATTATTATTTATTGATGGCTGGTTAATGTTTTAAGTTTCCCATTAACGAAGATGTTAAATATTTGCAGATTTTTGTGCCTGTTTTACTGATAATGAATACATCCTGCTGGCAAAACAAAAATAATACTTTAAATGAGCTCTCAGTGAGGTTTTTTTTTTTTTTTATGTTAAATAGAAAAAACATTTCTGTAGTCATAAACATGCAGTAATTAGTGTGTAATTATGTCTTCCAGCGAACTGATGCATTCTCATAAACTTGCATATCGGCAGCTGGCGGTTTGTGGAAGATGTCATGTTGAGTCCAGTGGATGAATGGACATCGCCTGATGCCTGAATTATACTAAAGCGGGAAATCTGCTTGGTTTCGGTTGATTTCCATTACAACTGAGTACCACCTCAGTGTGGGAGGGTTCATTATAGTAGTCGTCCCAAAAGTCCTGTGATGTAATTTTTATAGGACACCAATGCAAAACAACACAACACTTTGTTGTTTTGAGGACATCGAGGTGATGGTGTACCTGCTGCTAAGCTGATGGTAAACCTTTGCACCTCATCATTGGACCACGGTGTCGGTTTGTGTGCAGCCATTAACCTCATTGCCGGGCTGTAAAAGAATGACGAGTGTGATTCTTGTGAAGGCGTCACTCTCATGACTCATCCAATGATGTCACTCCCTGACCAATCAGTGGCATGGAGCCTGTTTACGTCACATTTTTGGCTTGACTCTGCTTAAATGTAACGAGTGGTTGTTTAAGTTACTGTTGGTTTGGGCTTTTGGCGGTTGACTGCTCACATAAGCGCGATTAGTCCAGTTTCAATAAAGGGAAAGAATCTTTGTTAGAGATTTCTACGAGAGTGTCAATTTTTTGGGGGGCCATTTGATAAACAAACACGTACTTAAGCTTGCGTAAACAAATCCCCACACAATCGATAACTGGTTAAAATATTTTTACTTGGGTTTTGGTGGATTTTCTTTTGGCACTGACAAAATTATCTTTGGCCCGCACCAAAAATGTTTATATGCAAGAAGAACCCAGAACATGCTGAACCTGACTGTCTTTCAGGTCTCTTGACGGGCGATCATGGAGTCGGTCAGCAGTCCGTCTCTGCTGGGCTGCAAGCAGCTCTCCATCTGCCTGGTGGACTGTGTGAAGACTCCGGGGCTCCTGAGACAAGAGCCAGAAGGTGAGCAGCAGTCATAAACACAAGATCAAAATAGTTACTTCCTTACATTCACAGTGGTGGTCACAAGTTTAGATACACTCATCATGTATACAAACAAGAGCAAGGGGGTGAGTAGGGTCAACAATGATAGGAGCCAGGAAAAGAAAGAAGCCAAACTTGGTAGTTTGTATAAATAATATACTTTTATTATTATAGTCAACAAAAGAAAAAACACTAAGCTGCTAAACTAAGAGTCAATAACCAACAGAAATATGCTGAAAGGAAAAAGCGATGGTTAAACAGAGCAAACTACTCATCAGTAGCGCCAAAAACAAACTGCACAGCTACTGGGCTCCACTCTGTCAAGGCTGGCAGCTCTAACGCAGCCTTTTTACTGTTTGGGCTGAATGCTTTGTTCACTACTATATTCGTGTCACTCTGTCAAAGTCCACAAATCAGTACCAGCACGCCTGATGATCTGCTCTGATGATCTTCATTTCTTATAGCGATGTCCCACAACTACAGGCAAACCAGGATTTTACTGTTTTGTCGATTTACTTCTTGGGCATAAAACAGTGACTTTTCCCATTGAGAATAATGTTAACCAGCCCTTTCTTTCTTTTATGGCAACACAGTGATCTGATAAAATCCTCATTCATACATATTAAAGCCTTTTTTGTCTGGTTTACACATACAATGACCACTCAGAGAGAGAGACTGAACTCGCATCAGCCTTAAGCTTCTTGGTGGACATGCTGTCAGGGCTGATGGTTTAGTGTTGATATAAACCCATTCTGTTATCAAGTAACAGTAACAGTCGGTGCAATGCAGTCCCAGAACATTTTCTGTAATTTTACAGTTATTACATAGTTTCACTGATCTGGTCCGGCCCAGTTAAGAAAAGTCTTATTTAACATAGAGGTTAATGGACTTTCAGGTGGCTTAAAGTGGCCACCTTTAAAAGAATTGTGAAAGGCCGAACAGATTAATGTTAAAGAGGTTCAAGCGTTTTGCTCCCTGCTCATCTCTCTATGTGAACAAATCCCTCCAGCCTACTTTCAAAGTAGAGTTTAAAGCCTGAAGAGGTCAGTAAATAATCCATCAGTTTTCTGTAACTTCTTCTTCGTATCCTCCTTTCAGATCCATATAGCGACCTCCCGGTCCTCACTCTAAGGGAGCTGTCCGTCTCATTGGTGGACTGCATGAAAACTCCAGCACTGAACGGTGACGGTAATCACGGCAGCTTGGAGCTCAAGCTGAAGGAGGAGGATGAGCAGTTGGGGAGAGAGTATGAAGACCCAAAGGTGGAGCAGCACCCGGTCTGGCAGGACAGCGGAGAAGAGATTCATTTGTATAAAGAAGAAGAAGAAAATAAAAACACCATCTTGGTGGAAACCAAACCTGCAGAGCTTGCTCGGAGTGATGGCACGTTGTTGGTGTTTCAGGAGAACGGCTGCAGTGGCGCAGAAGGAACGGCGTGGCTCATACAGTGTTCTGAGTCCCTCGAAACAGCCGCACTGGGTGCCAGTTCAGAGGTATGTCAGGAGGAAATGGATGCAAGGTCACAGCAAAGTCAAGAAGATGACGCTTTATCAGACAGAACGGAGACAACGCGGCAGGACACTGAAGCAGAGGAAGATGTTGAAGATGGAGAAACCCCCAAGTCTGGAGGTGAATGTTTAATAAAACTGAGGCTGAGTGTTTTAGTA
>VOQK01018033.1:19766-50798 GCA_015052645.1 Benitochromis conjunctus
GTAAATTAAGTGAAAATTTGCTAATTCGTCTTGTTTGATGGAGGAATTTATTAAATGTTACTATTATGCATTCATATCAAAACTTGCAAAACGGCTTGGATTAATCAAAGAGGCATTTCCAGTGCTTTTGTTTGACAGCATTAGCTGAAGTAGTTTTGATTCTGGACTAGATAGAGCATTTAAGCTTGTAGTAGTAGTAGTATGTTTTCTAACCTAGCCATCTTCTTATTTGCTGAACTATTTTTACATTTATAAGGCAGTTGTGTTAACTATAATTCCCTAAACTGCCTCGTCTTGTAAAATTAAACTCAGTTCAATTCAATTCAAGTTTGTTTTGCACAGCGCCAAATCACAAGAACAGTCACCTCAAGGTGCTTTACATTGTAAGGTAGACCCTACAATAACACATCAGAGAAAAACACAACAATCATATGACCCTATGAGCAAGTACTTTGGTGACAGTGGGAAGGAAAATCTCCCTTTTAACAGGAAGAAACCTCCAGCAGCACCAGGCTCAGGGAGCGGAGGCCATCTGCCCCTACCAGTTGGGGTGAAAGAAGGAAGACACGATAAAAGACATGCTGTGGAAGAGAGCCAGAGAGATTAATAACAAGTAATTAATCACTACTGGATGTACTGTAGCCATTTTTCCACCAGCAGCACTGATAAACATTAATGACACAAGTTATATTGTCTTCCTTTCTTTAGTTCTACTTTTTATGATTCATAAATGCAATAGGAACAGCCCTGGATATGTCTTTGCTACTTCAGTTTCATCTATTTTTGATTAAGAAAAATTAGCAATTTGGATGGCTAGATGGCCTTACAAGTAGTAGTTAGCAGATGGAGAGAGATCTGTCTCTGAGTGCCTCACATTCACCTTCAACTGGAATAAATAATTTCTTCTGTCAATATCCAAGACTGTGTTGCATCAGCAAGGTGTTGAGCTACATCAGAAAGACTGTTACCATCCTTTGTGTAGAATCAATGGAGCGCTGGTCCAAAAGCTGTTCTTTGTTTGACACCTTGATGATGATAGTACAGACCTATGTTGAAAACCAAGGACTCCCATAGTTGTTTGGTTTTGAACCTGACATCAAAAGTTATGTCATAATTTGTTTTCTCATTCATAAAATGATTTTAAAAAGCTGTTTTTTAAGGATTTTTATATAAACGAACATGACCCCAGCCATTCAGTGATAACCCTTGCCCTACATAGAAGCTGCACTTTCCACTTAGTTATATAGGGTTTTTTTCCTTGTACATTTTCACTAGTCTGTCTGTTCTTTATGTAAACTGAAGTGATTACCCAACTTTACCTACATCTCTGCAACCTTTAACTTTCATACATTCTCACTGATTGCTACCTGAACTCTCACCTATTGTTACAAAGGGCCAATCTCAGCTCAAAGTGTCACTCCAAGTCAACTTATCAAAGACTTTGCTGTGAAATCTCTCACCTCCTGCTGCATGAACCGGTACTGGAGGACCACCATCAGCCTTAGCGAGGGGTTCGCAAAGGTGAAACCCTGCAGAGAGATGAATTCTGAGTCCCTTTGATGAATGACCATTACCATGTACTGATTGCTTCCATAAAAGAATGGCAGACGGTGGGCTCTGTGTACCTTAAATGTTGCAATGCATGTCACACTGAAATAAGAGCTACCTGTAAAAACCAATCACCTCATCAAGGCTGCCACTGATGGCAGGTCTCAGCTTAAATTGGAGAGTTGTTTAGTGTGAACAGCGGGACCACAGCGAGCGCAGCCTTAAATGTTACTGGGGAATTGAAGTCGTTGGCTCAGAGGGTGGTGGCTGAGTAAACTTCAGAAAAGTACAAACTTGATTGAATTTTTTTTTTTCAGTCTCACACACCAGCCTTCATTTTCTATGTGTGTGGTTTCCTCTGTGTGTGATGGAGAGGACGCAAGAGATGTAGGAACCGCATTGCAATGAAGTATTTCTGTCCATCGTTAGTGGGGAGGAGCTGCTTGCGAGTTAATCAATGAAATGTAAAGGTGTTTGAAGCAGGCAAGGTTGGAAACAATGTCAGGTTTGTCACAGATGTCGGTGGCTAAGAAGTGGGGTTGCTATGCCAACCGCTGGCACAGCTGGTCTATCTTTAGAGAACACAATGAGGCTGTGTTTCAGGCGGGCAATCATCAAATTCAGACAAAAAAAAAAGAAAAGAGGGCACAGAATGAGAGAAAAAAGGTCATCAGACAAGTTTATCCACAGTTTGAGTTTGATCTCAGAAGCAGACACCCATATTGTCAGCTTGCTTGCGTTGTTTGTTTTCAACCCCCGTGAGGAAGAGCCGTCACTGTGTATACCATTTTAGGTTCAAGTGTTTTTCTATTTGATGCTGTCGATATCAAAGGGAAGATTAGCCCTGCTTTGTCCAAGACACTGACTTTTAGCATCTGTCCGTCCATTTCTCTAATCCATATTGTTCAAAAGCAGGTAGGCATGTGAGACAGCGATTCTCGGGTTGTTAAATAGAAATAGAAATAGAACCTACCTGTAATAGAAATAAACAGCCGGTATGTCAGAACAATGGACGATTTAATGAGGCTGGCATGAAAAATTAAAGCTGCTCATTTCTTCTTTTGCAACATTTGTTTGTACCTGTAACCTTCCATTTAAAACTGCAATTACTCTACATGAGGAAAGACTGTACACAGGGTGCCACCTTAATTATCACTTCTCACACTTTCAGACTTTCTGTTGCACCCAAAAGCGAGAAAGAAAGATGTGAAACACTTCTGTAGCTTACTTTATTGTGATTTATCTCTGTGTGTGTGTATTTGTGATTTTATGTCAATTTTTTATACTATTTTTGAACTTTAGCTATGATGTATGTGTAGTCGAAGTTCCAAAACCTAATGGAAAAAGCACACCCATCAAGTGAGTCAAGTCCCGTATGCTTCCAAACTGAACTGACGTTATAAAGAGTATGGTGCTTTTTCTGTGTCAACACAGTGGAGCAGTGGTTAGTATTGTTGCCTCACAGCAAGAAGTCTCCTGGGTTCGAATCTGGGTCCTTTCTGTGTGGTTTGCATGTTCTCACCGAGTACTCCAACTTCCTCCCACAGTCCAAAGACATGCAGTTAGTGGTGTTAGGTTAACTGGTGATACTAAATTGCCCATAGGTGTGACTGTGGTTGTTTGTCTCTCTGTGTTAGCCCTGTGACAGACTGGTGACCTGTCCAGGGTGTACCCTGCCTCTTACCCCATTGGTAGCTTGGATAGGCTTCAGTCCCCCACCATGACCCTAAATTGAATAAGTGGAAGAAAATGGATGGATGGACGTGACACTCAAAAACTCTAAATTGGTTAGAATGTTTGTCCATGCCCACGAACAGTCATCCATCCAAGAGCCAGTTTCATAATGGCATTTCTCCAGTTTGTCAAGAGTAACTGTCAGTGTCAACCAACACAGATTGGACCAGAGCTGGACTTGAAGACAGAAGTAGCCTTGGGAGCAGTAGATATGTCTGCACAGGGCTTCGGTTGGCCGTTGATAATCAAGTGTCGCACTCATCAGGGACCCTTAAAGAGACAGGACCAGAAATAGTCATAGAGGGCCAATATAATGTATGATGCAAATACAGCTTATTCCCATGGAGCCCTAGTGGCAAGAAAAACAGGGCTAGAAATGAGCATGATATGTCACCATTAAGAGTAGCTACCCTACCATCAAACAAATGCTGAAACTGCTTGCTTGGTATAGCAAATGTGGCAGCCAGTTGGACAGATAGTCAATCCATCTTGACTTATTACATTCTGTACACAACTAGTCTGAGGCAAGCAAACAGAACTAGCAAAATCCATTTGCTGCTGTGGTTTGTTGACATCATGTGAAAAATAACTCTGCAAAACTGTCTGAGTCACTGGAAGGGTCTGCTCTTTATTCAGCCAACATGTCTCAGCAGAGGGGCTTTATCATCATATCTATACAGTGGGGATAAACAGCCCTATGTGTTCACCAGAAGAAGACGGACCACAAAGAGCCTTAATGACAGAACGCATCTAACGCAATGTTCAACAGTATAAATTAACATTATGGCGTGGATAAAATGGTAGTATTTAATGACAGAATTTGTCTTGTAAACACGGTTTTAAGTGTCACTAACCAAAATGCACTGTATCCTAGAGTTCTAATAAAAACATTTGGGACACGCGAGTCCATTTATTTATTTATTTTTAAATAATACTTTCAAATAGCATCAATAATTGTGTGGCCTTTAGTTTGTGCATGAGGCGCAAAATAGGTTATACCTCTCATCCTGATAATAAACTGCAAAGGTCTCCTTCGTTTTTATTAAATAACTATAAAGGAAATCTATAGTTAGGACGCAAGCTTTTGAGACCATGAATCCTTAACGGCTGAAGTGCGCCTCTCTATGCTTTTTCAAGGGAGTTAAAATCAACGCTCGTCTTCCTATTCCTATCTTCGTCTTGCTATCCTGTCTTTTATTGAACTTTGTTTTAATTTTAGCTGTGATTGAATGACTGAAGCCAATGCACAGTGTGAATTCATTCTAATGGCCAGTGAGGGTTAGGGGGTCACCTTAGCTGGTTTCCAAAAGGAGTCCAGGTGCAGAGAAGTATATGACAAGAAAATGACTACACTTCCTGCCTAGTTTAATACCTCGTGCCACTAGCTGGGACCACAGCCTCATTCAGATTTGACAGCATTTTAATGGATAATGGCAGATGGAGTAAGCGTGAATTGGGGCTGTGGTTCAGAGAAGGACTCTGAGGACTGGTGGCAGCTCCTGAGCCCATGCATATCCCCATGTACTAATGAGAGGTGGATGAATTAATGAATTGAGAAAAGAAGGGGGGAGGAAGGCATATATAGACAGAAACAGAAGGGGAGTGTATGAGGTATGGTCCCGCTTCTGAAATTCAGATTAGTTATCTCCAATTACTGCTGCTCCAGTTTGTTTCTGGTCTCGATTACTGGTTTTCAACACATGAAACAATCAGAAGTTGAGAATTTAGGCTACGGTATCAAATGTTTCTCAGTAAGATGATGATGATGATGTTTTTAGTGTCAAAGCGCCAAACTCGAGGCTTCAAAACAGAAATTGAGAAATCGGTGTATGATGGCACAGTAGCTACATCTGTCTGTCATATACAGTGTTATTATCCAAATAATTATTTCTTTTTACACTAAAGGGCAACACACAAAAATGTAAAATCTCAACTTTTGCCACTCCTTGGTCCAAAAGTTTGCAGAAAGTTCAGAAACGAGTAAATGTGTCCAACTGGGGTTTGAGTCATAAAGGCCTTAGGATAAGATCAGTGGATAAAGTTGCAGTGTTGTATTTGTGTTTCAGGGCCTTTCAGTTATTGCAGAGAAAAGGGGGAGAGAGAGAGAGAGACAGACACAGGCTTTTGCAGAGAGTGGAGCTACGGGCTCTCTCCGTGAAGCCCTGGCAAAGACAGACAGGCTGCACTGCCCTCTGGGGAAGATTCAATTATAAATGATGCTTCCACTCGGAGCCATCTTGGATTCCCTTATTCTTCAGGAGGTCTTCTTCACCTAATCCTCGCCAGGGTTTGGTGTGGCCTGTCTCTGAAGTGATATGCCTCACACACATTGCGTGTCATGCATTATGAATGATGGGAAGGAGACGCTCATGTCCTAATTTTCTGAGAGCGGCGGGAGCGTCACCACTAGATCTGACAGAATGTTAATATTTGCCATGCAAAAGCACAGCATTCAGGTTTTACAAAGCTTTGGAGTGCAAGTGTCCCAAGTATTTATTAGTGATTTTGTGTTTGAGCTCCTACAAGCTGATTTGGCTCCGCCTTTGCCGTCCATCAGTGTGTCTCTTCTTCTTTTACCCAGCATCCTTCCGCATCTTTCCTACCTCGTACCTTCTCTCCTTTCATCTCTTCACAACGCCGCTCTCCCCTCTCTAAAAAAAAAAATCCACTGGTGGCAGTGAGCAGCATTAAAGTCAGCAGACAGGTCTTCTTTGTAGCCTAGAGAGCTGTGTAGATCTCAGCTGCAACCCCACCTCCTCCCATTCTCCCTGCTCCCCCAGCCTCTGAAATCCTCTTCAGACCCCCTTCCCGCTTCCCCTTCCTTTTACAACCAGAGAGAATAGGAGCTGACATCTCCAGAGAACCGAGAAAAAAAATCATTTAAAGCCCTTCCTCTCTGTCCGCTTGCCGCTACAACAGAGAGGAGTGTCAGTAATGCAGCAGGAGGAGCGGCAAGAGGGGTGAGGGGGGGTAGAGAGAGAGAGAGAGAGGGTAGGAGGGTGAGTCTGGCTATCCAAGTTTTGTGGTAATGAGAGGGGAGTTGTTATGGCTCACCTTCTGCTGTTCAAGTCTGTGTGTGTGTATATGTGGGGGTATTTTCACTTCTGTGTGCTCACATTTGCACCTTTGCAGTGTTGCATGAATCTGAAGTGAGGATACATGACTGCTTTGTTAATGGGTGTCAGCGAGTCGATCTTGCCGTTCTTCTATAGCGATCTGAGGATGCTTTGACATGCCTGTGAGTAAGGAGCCAGTGTTACAAAGCCTTTTCCTGTTGCTCAGAGAGAGTGGGGGTGGAGGGGCTCGGATCATCTCAGGCTCCCATCGACACCGCTTGACTCTCTCTCTCTCCATCTGCGTGTTTCCTCTCTTCTCCGTGTCTTGTCTCCCTCCCTCCTTGCAGCAAAAAAGTGACTCTTTCCCCACTCACTCCCCGTTCACCATCTCCACATCTCCTCGCTTCTGCCACAGCCACACGATACAGATGGCAAATCAAGCTGTTCATCATGGAAATATGTCAAGTATGTCCAATCAAGGGTGACAAGAACAGGGAAACTTTTTGATTGAGTCCTTTTACTTCCTGTTGTGTTGTTGAAAGTCCTCTTTCAGGGTTTATTGTTATACTTATGTTAGTAAAAGGAACAAAGTCAGGAAAGTGGAAAAGGGTTGGGAAATAGTGTTCATTAGGCTGCGTCTGTCCTTAGAATGAGTGAATCAGATCTGTAGACTATCACTGGGAAACATGTTAAAGTTTCTCCATATATCTACCAACATCTATAGAACTTTAAATTGACAACCTTACCTATCTAACTCCAGTTTAAGCTGAATTATATGTTATGAGAGTAAATACATTCACCTGTATATACAGGTGTGGGCTTCTGTGTCCCATGAACGTGAGAAAAACTTCAGTTTTAGTGAAGTGTTTCTCATAAATTAGCAACAGAGTAAACAGTGGGTTATACAAGGAACACTGAAACAGCTGGTCCTAAACTGCTAAATTGAAATTGAGCCTGAGTGATTTATCTTGAGAAACACCCTTCTGCTGTTATTAATGTTGGCTGTTGCATGGTGTGTCCACCAGAGGGCACTCTGGAGCATCCCCGTTGGCAGCATGACTTTTGAATGTTACCAACACGACAATAAACTGAGCAAAGCAGAGTCGGGCTGAGCTTAAATGAGTAATCTTGCCACTTGTTGTGACAATAAAACAAGATTCATTTCAAACTGCATTTATATAATATCTTAGTAAGGTCTCATAAATTGCTGCACATAACAAAAGTTATAAAAATCTGTTTATGTTTTGTTAGTCTGAAAGAAAAAAATCATCTAGTGTATCAGATTTTTAAGTCACCAGATACTGCACCTGGTATCGGTGCTAAAAGTCCTGTATCTGTCGAGTGCTGCTTGACAACAAATTTGATAAGTGAAAAATATTCTTCAAGCAAATTCTTCACTGGTCGCTCCTAAGGTGTGAAGATGTGACGCCTGGAAAAAAAAAAGGCGAAAAAGAAACCAGCTTTTTTTTTTAATAACTTATTATCAGGTGACACACGAATCAGCAAAATAAGAGAAAATGAAAAACATTTTGATCACACTTCCACAGACACTACACAGAGTACAATATGTTCCTGTTTACCCTCCTGATGTTGCTGCTTCCCCTCCCACAGCTGCACTCCATCAGAGCTGGCACCAAGAGCCACCTCCAACATAACTGGCACGAGCGCTAAATCCCACCGCAGCACAAAGGCCTCAGTTTCCCTTGGCGTTTTTTGGGCAAGTGTAGTACAAATACTAGCACTGTAGTTTTTGACTGTGGAGTTGCTGCCCAGCGGCTCAGACTTTATCACCTTGGCTACTGGTGCAACTTCGCAGCCCAAGCAGAAGCTGCCTAAACCTTGGCCTCACTTTGCTGCATTTGTCAGTTTATCCTGGATCATAAAGTTAGAATATGACTCTGACAAAATGTTATACAATGCAGAGCAAGCTGTCCAATGCTCTGTACGTACTGTGTACACTGGGAAATAACTCTGTAAGCCATTATCGCCGTTTGCATCGGTGCTTCGCATTTTTTCAGCCAGCTTTTTTGACATTTATGATTACACACAAAAGCCGTCCTCCCTATCCATAGCAGACCCTTGAACACACAGCACACATAAAGCTTAATTACTCTGAATTATTAGACTTTTAAAGAGCGATATTGCTATAAGCAAAACATGGTGGAAACCTTACATCTTACACTTTTGTTTGTCATAATCCCAATTCTTTGTGGGTTTTTACAGCACATGCATCATAATACAGCTCTGGCCGTGCGGGAAAAAACACTTTTCACTATATATGCTGAGTTCATTCTGTGTCTAGTTTTAGCTTTTCCCCTACTTCCATTACCCCTGTTTTTTGGCGCGTGAATCCATATAGTTTGGTAATGCTACAGCTTATTATAACAGGGAAACAGACAGTGTAAATCATTCGAGGCTGCCTGTTTCCTTTACGTAGCCATTCTTCACGACACACTGCCCTTCATCCATCATGTTCTGCATTTTTTTTGTTCGGCGTCGCTCTTGAGAGACGGGGCGCATGGCCACCATGTGTGATGACAGCAGAGACACACGCACACACGCACACACACACACACGGCACCACAGAAGTACTTTAAAGCCCAACAACACACACACACATACACATATAGGTATTGCTGTATAGCATTGTAGCTGTTTCCTCTAAGCTTACTTCTGGCAGCTGATTGAGGAGCGGCAGTGAGAGGGAGAGCGTTCAATCTTTAGTCCCTCTCTCACTCTATCCCAGAGGGGAGAGGCAACAGTTGGAAATATGAATTATGAAATGATAAGAGGTTGTAAAATGGAGATAAATCCCAGTGATTACACAGCTCAGTATCTCACGATTTGATTCCTCTGCCAATGATTCTTTATTGTCACTGTGTGAAAGACAGCAAGCCTAATAATTCCCTATGTATGAAGCACAGCAGGGGAAAGTATTGTAATGATAGAGTTCTTTTGAACATGATTGAGGAGGCAATTACATTTTGCATCTTACTTCCAGGATGTTTTTTTTTGTTTTTTTTTAGGGCTCCGCTTTCTTTTCTTCATTCTCCGATGGCAGAAAATTCGACCACATCAAACCGTGTTTGTCTTCTTTCTCCATCCCCTGGGGTGCCAGTGCTGCAGAAAGCCCAAGAGATAACAAGGGGAAAAACATAAAAGCACATAAACAAGACACATACACACACACACACACACAGAGAAAGGAGAGAAAATGTGTGCACTTGCAGATGTGCGCGCATGTGTGTGTGTGCACGCTTTAAGACTCACACTGGTCTATGCAAATGACTCTGAGCGTGCATGCGCTTTTACACAAAGAGTTGGAGTTTAGAGCATTTACCCGCTGCAGTTGTGCGTGCCTTGTGGGTAGCTGTTAGTGCCACCTTCTTCTTAGTGGTTTCTAACACACATGCATGCAACACATGCACACACTCCCAGTACTCCATCCAACTTAATCTGAGAGAAAAAAAAAAGCTTGACTAGCACCTCGCCCTGGCTTTTACTGTAGGTCTGCTGCCTCTAAACAGAGGGCTTTATCACAGCATGGTGTGAAGTCTGAATACAACCAATTACCCAGTTATAACCGACACGCACCATGGCAGCTGCTCTGCTCCGCTCCTTTTGCTCCTTTCCAGATATCATTGCCGGCCGCTGAAGTTCATATGCGCAGGTAGAAGACAGACTCCGAGTAAAGCCAGGGCAGAAATCCAGTAATGTATTTAAATTGTTTGGTTTTTTTTCATTATTTTTTAATTACTATTAAGTTGAGGTTGAAACAGGGGTTGAGCATTCCAATGTATTTCCACCACCCTCATTTTTCCCCACACTGGTCAGGTGCATTGAAAGCAGTGACCTGCAGAGATTTCTGGCTCTGTGTGAAAATCCTGTGTCCTCCTCCCTTTTTCCCCCCCTTCATTCCTTTAGTTTTGTAATGTCATGTGGGGGCTGAAGGACAGAACATAGCTCTGTCCTGCAGACAGGTGTCCTGACCTTCTGTCTGCTCTTCCACGCCTCAGGGGACCTCTGTGAAATAGAGGCCAAGGCTTTGACCTAGTCTCTCATCTACAGTTTGTCTCTAAACGGAGCCATGCTGCAGATGCAATGAATCACAACTCCAGGGAGCAGCGCATTAGTATGTTGCCTTCATTTTCACAGTTATACTACCTCCATAGGTTTGGGGGGTATTTTGGCTTGTTTTCTTTAAAGAGTAATCGTTTGAAAAATTCAGCACTGGTCATTTTTTTGTTTCAGAGATCTTCTTATCTCCAATCCCAAGTCAATGTAGCACCAGTGTGTTACAATTAAATTTTAGATGGCCTCCCTCCAGTACCCAGTGGCCATAGCAAGATTGCATTATTCAAAGCTGGAGATGAAAGTCCCCTCTGATAGACTAAAATAACGCTCTCTACAATCTGTACTGTTTGTAGATTTGATTCCTTTGATGATATTTCCCCTACAGTTAGCATTTCACCAGGCTTGGTGGCTGTGAAAGCCTTATGTGTGTATTTTACACATCATTTCTGCTATTTATTGCTTATTAATCCTCCATCCTTGTAAGCACTGATGGAGAGGGAAAAAAAAGTTGTGGCCAAAAGTGATGGCTCATCTCTTAAAGAATGCCAAGAATGAGCACAACATCAGAAGAAACAGTCTGTGGTAACTACAAGGGAGAAAGGAAAGGGACATTGGAATAGTTGGAGCGCGCTGAAGTGAGGAGGACTTTCAGACATTTCCAAGAAGCAAAGAACAAATTAGCCTGCTTATCGCCTCTTTCATGCAGCCGGGTGACTTAAAATCCTAGATGCTGTATCAAACTATTTGCTGCATTGTTACCAAGGAAATCAAGGCAAAAACAGGCGCACCTGACCCTCACGTTGGTGTTTTGATCGCTCTTAAAATGTTTGCTGGATGAAGTGAATAAAATAAATAAAAAATTTTATTGCACTCAGATTTTGATTTTGATTTAACCCCCCCCAAAACCATGCCAAAAAAACTATTTTTTGTGCTGCCCAGATCATTTTTCCAAAAACCTTGAAAAGACTATTGTTCATTAACAGTTTGCAGGACAGGTAAATGCCCAAGGAAGTTTTAGTTAAGATAATTGAGAGTATGAGTGTGAAAATATGCTAGAAATGTTATAACATGCCATCGCTTACCCCTCTGCCCTCTAATTAGTCTCTTTGCAAAGCTGCTGAAATTTATATTGGTGCTCAGTACATCCACGCTTAAATGGAAAGTCCCAGCAGCTCTAGCTTCAGTGAAGTTATTCAAATCAAAGTCTTGACCTTGGAAATGTAGCCTGACATGTGCATTCTGTCTTTTCAGCTGCGTAACATTCACACAAATCTTTTTTTCCCTCCTTAATCTTTCAGATGAGCAACAGAAATTATGCCATTCTCAATGCTCTCACATGCATAGGCTGTTGATATGCAGTGGACTTCCTGTGTGTGCGTGTGGAAATGCAGCTGGTGCAGTCTGGGCCCCGGCAGGTTGTTAGGGAAATGTGCTACATCTCGGCGATCTCGGGATCTTTCTCTTCTCTGTACTTGTGCAGATAATCACCCACTTGTGTGACTGAAAATGTGAGAAGGCATCATGTTCCGAGTGTTTGTGCGAATGCGCACGTGTTTGCACACTTTTAGACTGCATCACGATGTGCATTTATGTCTCCGTCAGCCCGCCTGCTCTGCGTGTGTGTGTGTGTGTGTGCGTCAGCCTGTTGTGTGTGTGGCAGCCTGTGTGTACTTCATGCTGAACATTGTCTTCTTGAAACACTAAGCAAATCTCCTCAATGTGATAATTGGCTCCCCGGGGTGCTTGTATCTTTGCTGCTCATCATCGTCATCCCCTCCAAAAAAAAACCAGAGTGTGTGCTAGATGAGATAGGCGAAGTTTGCTCGTTTGCCGGGGAAACTGATCCCTATTCTGCCCGAACTCTTTTGGCAAGAAGAAACTTTGAGGCAATGAGACAGTGTAGCCAGATCCGGTGCAACCTGGCTGCAGGCTGCTGTCTGCCGCCTCTAGTAGCATCAGGGGCTTGTTTTGTGCACTGCAATGGGTGAAATATGCTTTTTGAGGTGGGTGATACACTCTGCGCTTAGTAGTTTCATCTGCAGTAATGTTTCTGATAGAAGCTGAATGACTGTATCACTTCTGTTCAGGAAAGAAATATATATCTGCGTTAAAACCATCCATTTCTGATTATTAGCTATAAGAAATGAAGCGGTTTGTTCAAGGCTTGGCACATGGACGACCTTCGCTGGTGGTTTGCAGTGCTGGCACCTGAGTTGTGTAAAATACAGACCTGTTTGTGTGCCTGAAGGCAAATAGAGATGCTCATCTGGTCACTAGAGTCTCTTCCTCTTTTTTAGTCCCTCTCATCCATATGTTCTTGGAGTCCCCAGGGTATTAGAGACCACAGAGCAGATTGTTGGCCGCTTCATTGGGGAAACAGCGAGACAGCTGGGCACCCATCACACGGCCAAACAGATGTTCAGGTGACTTGCAGGGGAAGTGAATGGAAAAGAGAAATGGCGAGGGGCGGGAGGTGATGCGGAAGAAAGGGAAGCCGAGAGTTGATGGAGGCAGCAAAAAATGAATTAATACATTGATGCGAGAACTCCGAGACTTCATTAGCAATCCAGCGTTGCCCTCTGAGGTGGGCCACACACTTTCCGCTCTCCTTAGGCCACAGGAACCAGTTTTCTCCCATATTGATTCACCTACCAGACTATCCGCTGCAGGTCTAATGCCTCAGATCTCTCGATTATCTTTGGCTAAATGTGGACGAGACGGCTAAGCGGCTCAGCGCTTTAATTCAGACTAACCTCAGGGAATATTCAAAAGTTGGAATTGAATCCCACCCTGAAAACAAATAACTTTGGTTTTTCTTGCCAGTTTCACATGATGATTATAAAAAAAGGGAAATCCACAAACAGTTTTCACAGATTCTCTGGCTAAGGGCCAAACTTGATCCAGGCAGAGGCTCTAATCTGACACAAATTGGCATAAATACACATATATATATATGTATATATATGTATATGTATATACACTTCCCTACTGGTACTGACTCCTTTTTTTCAACACTGCATTTGTCAAATTAAACCAGACAAAAGTTCTTCGATCCCCCTTAGTCCCCCTTCTCTACTTTCTTGGGCCAACCTTTGTTCTTTGGTTGCAGGTTTCATGTATAATACATGAGGATTGGGAGGCTTATCCGATTGTGGCCATACCGGCTGTAATTCCCTGGGAAGGGGCTATATTTAAGAGCTGGATAGGTCATAGATGGCGTCAGGGGAGCAGCTGACTTCTACCCAAAAGGTGGTGGTGGCTGAATAGCATTAAAATCCTAAAATAGAACTCGACACAGTTACATTGTTGCACCGGCGAGGAAGCTGTAACGGAATTACAGTAGATTTAGCCCCTAATGGCACAAGCGTGAATGCAGTTTTGTCAGAAACGTGTCTTGTTTGTGACAACACGACACTCCCTAGTGTCTAGTTAGTCCCTGTTTGTACGTCACAGATTTCAGTTTTCACCTCTTTGTATTTGCCTCTGTTTCTCCTACAGCATCTAATTCCTGTTGTTGTTGTGTTTGTTTGTTTTTTTATTTCCACAGCTGGCACGACCTACATCTTTGGCAAAGGAGGGGGTCTGATCACATACACGTGGCCCAATAACGAGAGGCCAAGCACGCGGACGGACCGGCTAGCCGTGGGCTTCAGCACTACCATAAAAGATGGCATCCTCGTCCGCATCGACAGCGCCCCACGTCTGGGTGACTACATCATGCTCCACATCGTATGTATTATTCTTGCCCATTCAAAATTCAGCACTCAAGTGTTTCAGGCGTTACAACCAAGGTGATGACCACAAACAAGCATTCATTGATTCATTCCTTTCCTTGTGGCAATCTTCAGGCAAAATTCATCCCACGGTGCTCCGACTGATTTTTACACACAATGTAAACACACTGAAGAAAAAAAAACCTTACTGCTCTACTCTAAGTCTTTGCTCATGCAGAATAACCCCACTCCTCCACCAGTCAGGCCAACTCCCAGCATCATGAATAATGAATGTGAATCTCCACACACATATACATATGTGTGTGTGTGTGCAGTGTGTCCCCCACATGTTGGAGAACCATAGAGAACCATTTAAAATTCTCAGCCAGTCGACTGTGCACCCGTGGAGCATCTTAATACTTTCACATCGCGACCTTGCATTTGACTCGTTTACATAAGCATTACGCATTTACATAATCATCAACAGCGGCTTGATGAATGCACAGTGTGGAGTCACTGCAGTGGATGTATGTAGAGGTAGCGTGGCTGGGGAAGCGACGAGTAGCTGCTGACGCCATGCAAGAAAATAAAAATAAATTAAGAAAGGGAAAAAAAAAGATGCGACGATGAGGAGGAGCTACAGTTGCTAAAGCAGATTGAAAGTCTTTTTCTTCTTAAAGAGCTCCCCTCATCTCCTGAGTGCTGGCCATGTGGTGCAGAGAAGCAGCCATCTGCTCTGGAAAGATGAGGGCCAACAACAAGCAGTTTGGAGCTGCCTTTACAGTATAGAGAGATAGGAGTGTATGCGTGTGTGTGTTTCCTTCTGCGCATAGGTGAGAGGAGGAAGTGGAGTGGCACAGACAGAGAGAAAATAAAGACGTACAGCGGGTTGCGAGGGTGATGTGGGAAATGCCTCCCCGCGTGTTTCTAACTGACTAAGTAATTGCAGGAAACTCTAAAGGAAGGAAAAGAAATGCATTTTTAATTCTGCTTTTTAGATATCACGGCACAGCTAGCCAAGCAGGGTATCTCATATAATTTGGCTGCGAGTCATTGGGCGATGCATGTCTTCGTTCCTCCAGTCTCATGTGCTAATGAATTTATTAATAGAAAAAAAAAGCAACTGGAGACTTCACCAGTTCATTCAGAGGCAGCGTGGTCTGAGCACAGTGTAGGTTCTGGCTGCTTGCGTGGGCTGCACCGTGCTGCAAATATTTCAAATGATTTATTGACAGCCAAGGGTGTACAAACAAAGTGGGTTTCGTTTAATATTAAAAATGATTGTTGCCTTAAACTATAAAATAGTTGACAAAAAAAAAATGTGGCACCCAGATGCGCCCCCTTTGCCACAATTACACCATTATTGAACAGAAACCCAAGAAAGCGGGGCTGTTTGCCCTCTTTGAGGCGATGTTCGGCTGTGAGCTGGGTAAATGTCGTTGTCAGGAATAATCCGCTGCCTGATCTCACCTCTAATGACTGCTGTTGTTATAGGGAAGAACAGATTATCATTTGCCTCACATTAGACTTTGAACTCCTCACATGTGCAGTTGAGGGAATATCAGAAGCCAAAAGCAACACTCCTGTCTCAGGAAGTTGTGTGTGTGTAGTAGAAATGCGTAGAAATTGAGATTTGTTATTTAATAATATTTCCTAATGACATATATAACATCTCCGCTGCTAGTGTTTTTCATTTGGCAGTAACTCTGGAGGAAAAGGTTGCGGGCATTTTGCCTGTCGATTCTGGATTTATGTCGCTTCATCTTTACGGTTATTAGGCCACTTCCTCAAAAGGAGCGCGCTATCTTGTCAGACTTTAACGTCTTGTCGATGACAGGATATGGTCAACAAAAAGTAAAATAGCTTTTGCAGTTTTCTACTCCAATTTTCTAAATGTGCAAAAGTCTTGAGCCACATATTTTGCTATGGGAATGCTGCATCAATTTATTGAAACGTATACAAACATATATGGAAATGCAGTATAGGCAAAGAGTGTACACTAATGAGCACAAAAGTCAGTATGTGGTATGCCCACCTTTATTCTTTACCACAGCTTCAACTCTCTTACCCAAACTTTCTTGTCTTTTCTTTAAGTAGTCTTCAGGAACAGTTCTCCAGGGTTCTTGAAGGACATCTTTAAATGTTTCTGCCTTTTGTTCTGTCCTCTGTCAACACGATCCCACACTGCTTTAATAATGTCGAGGTCCGGGCTCTGGGGAGGCCCGTCCATGACTGATGGTGTTCCACTGTGTCTTTTTCTATCCAGGTATCATTTTATTGAAGCCGTTGCCAATCAGATACTTTCCAGGAGTGAATTCTGATTATATTTTTTTCATAATTCCATCACTATTTACAGATGTCTGTAGACACTCACTATTGTACCTCCCTCCTGACCTCCTCCGGGCATATTGATGATGATTTAAACCACAAATTGAGATTCATCATTCAATAAGACTAGTTGGTGCTGATTTTCAGTCCAGCTCTTGTGCAGTTTGGCATACCTCAGCCTTTTCTCACTGTTTCCCTTTCCTAACAATGACTTCTCAATAGCCACCATTCCACTGAGACCATTTCTGATGAGTTGATGGATCAACTGAAGGCATCTCTCAGGTCCTTCACCGTTCTTAAGAACGTGACTTTCAGATACTGTTCACGTGCTGCAGATGAACAGTATGCAGTTTTTTCATCCCTGCCACGCGATGCTGAGAAATGCCACGTGTCCAGCTAACACCTCTTTGGGAATCACATTGTTGCTGCAAATTACAATTTTATCTTTAGGAATTTTGGTAGATTCAGTTGCAGAAATGGGAAAGAATGGCCTGTTTTTATGACTGACTAATAACAAAGTCCCTAAAAATACAATTCCACACTGGTTCTTTAATGAGTTACTGTATGTGACACAGCACTGGTTCATCCCTCGAGTTAGGTGTGTTTTTATGCTTGAATCATTTGTAGGTCAGTGTTAGGGTCAGGTACAAAGACTGGACTGAAACTTAACTATCGCTCAAGACCACTTTAAAAATTACAAGTAAATCTGGCTCCTTGGAAGCAAAATGTAAAGAAAAGAGGGGTGGCTCGGGACTTTTACAGTTTACTGTAACTGGAGGATCATAAACACTGTGAGCCTTTTTCTGACCTTGATTTTAACGTGTGTGTCTTCTGCTTTCAGCGAAGATAAAATAGTACACATTGCATTTTCTCTGCCGAGCCCAGAGCACCGAGACAAAAACAGACATCTTGAGGTGAGACCTAATCACAGACTCCCTCCGTAGTCTTCCTCTCCCTTCTCGCGTTCTTCATTATCTCCTTTCCGTGATTAGCTTACGGCTTGTTTGGCAATCATGAATTAAAATGCTGATTGTAGTGTTTACATTTTAACCGCTAAGAACAACTGCGTGCTTGCTTTGAAACGCGAGGGGCAATTTGGCATAATTTTGGGTGGCGAGTGCGACATTTTACAATCGCCGGTAGCTCATTTAGGAGTTCATTTGACGTGAATACAAAGAGTAAAACAGACGAGAATCCTTTTTAGCTTCGTGTTGATAAGATAAAAACTGCCATATCATCGTGTTTGAATCAAAGATGACTTTTAGGTGTAAGACACGTCAAGTCTGGCTTGTGGTAAGACTGCAGTGAGTTAGTAGTACCATGTGTATGTGGGTACATGAGGTGCATGCACATTAAAGTCGTACGCGAGCTTGAATCCGCGGCAGACGAACTTTCAGCCGTGGGCCAGATATATGACGGTTGTGTCACACAGCTTCTCTCTAGAGACTGTGTATGACTGCAGTTGAAGATTACCCACGATGTAACACGCACACACACACACACACAGGCATACATATGCTCACCATCAAAGAGTGAAATCCTTCTGAATCTCACCTGTACTGCGTTTTCTTTATTCTGAAAATCATATTATTACAAGCGCAGCCACCACATACAGACAGTTAGTGGCACAAACTTAAAGAAGCTGCCTAATATACAGACACAAAACCTGTTTCTCTTTCTTTACAGTGATGACTCGACAGGTGGTAACTGTTGTTAAAGGCTGGAATTTCAAAACTGTCAAAATATTGTCTGGATATTAAAGGAAAATCATTCCAGTCTGTTCCTTTGAAGATGCAATCTTGTGGCTGGGATATCGTCTGTTTTAATCATTAGTGACTGTAAAAATAAGACAGACGTTATTAATTCAGCCAGTAGTAATTTACATACGCATCATGTTCTTCAAAGTGGTGTTCTGCTATGTACGAAGTTAAAGGGGACCTATTATGCTTATTTCCAGTTGCATGTTTTTCATTCTTGAACTCCACAAGAGTTCACAGCTCAAAATGACGCTCATTTATATGATAGCCGACCCTGTTGGAGCCCCTCAGTTCATCCACGGTCTTTGCTTCCTCGGCCTGTGGGCCACCTTTCCTCTGATTGGGTGTCCTCAGTAGATAGAAGCTTTGATCAGCAGGTGGGTGGGGTTTCTGTCCTCACAGCCAGATCTGTGCGCCAGAGATGACCACATTAGGGCCGTCAGCTCTCACTGACATCATACACAGACAGGAGTAGAAATACCTGTCTGAAACAAAGTGTTTAGAGCAGTCTGAAGCTTTCGGCTCACAGGAATTACTCGCACAGCCGCTGACCTCATTATTTGAAAAACAGAGAGAAGTCCAGGTCTGCTTTTTGATTACGCGACACAATAAACACATTGTGCTCAGGCACCAGAGGCATTCTCTGTTTTCTCATCGACGTTGTTCAAACAGTACGGAGTGAGTGAGCTGAAGCCTGGTTAATCACGACTCCACCGAGCCTGGATAAACTTGCTTGGGTGGAGATGCTGTAGGTGACAAGTTGGAGTCGTGCAAAGCTGAAATTGAAAACGATCCATCAGGCATCATGTCTGGCAGCTCTTTTGGTTTCCAATCAAGAGAGGAAAGTTACAGTAAGGCACCTGATGAGATAAAGACTCTGCGAGAATCCCTGTTAAATGCAAATATATGCTGCGCTCAATGCAAAATCATTACAGTGCAAAATCCAATTATAAGTGCAGACATTTAAGCATTGACTGATTTCAGAGGCTTCTGTTTGAACTATAAAATTTGTCTTAGTAATGCTGACATTATTATTTGTTTGCTTTCTCAAACTTCAAGCTTGACAAGTTTATTTGATTTGATTTGAATTGAAGCGATCTAAGGGAGATCTGAAAACTCTTCACATCAGGAGGGACATTTTATGGTTTGCCCCCCCAAAAAAAGAAGAATCTATTTTTGTCATAATAGTGACAGGCTCCATAAAATTTCTCCAACGAATAGACATACGCTCCAGATGCCTACCAGATGTCACCAAGCACATGTAAAACACCTATATCCCGCCACCATCCATCATCCTCACTCCCTCAGAAAGATACACCAACCAGACAGCCAGCCAGGCTCGCCTCGTCTAATGAAGAAACGGCACATGGAATTCCATTACCCACTTGAGTTTTCCCCTCGTGCTAATTCACTGGGAGAAAAGGTGCGGCTGCTGGATAATTGAAAACCCTAGTGCAGGCACTCAGTCACAAGATGCCAAACGGGATGAGTGGCAATGGATGGTAAATGCAACAGAGCGCTGTGTGTCTGCTTTTGCAATATACACGTGCATGTGCAAATACATAAAGAATTTATTGATTTCATGCAGGAGTACAGTTCGTTCAGTTTTACACACTCTCCACATCCATCAGGTTTGTGTTTCTGCGTCTAACGCTGTCTCTTTGCCTCCTTCCCTCTCCTTCTGACAGAGCTAACACAAGATGTTGGATGTGTACCTGTGTGCATCAGCGCGTATAGGGCCAGCGATGTATCGCTTCTATCAAGTTACTCTTGCCCCGGCAAGGAAAGATAGATATTATCTTGGTTATGGTTCACGGCCTCTGATAACATTACGGCTTCTTATTTTACTTTGTATTCCACCATTTGATTCCCTCCACGGAAATAAAGAACAGGGAAAATATACCTTGCAGCTGTTTTCACATCTATTTGCTTGGCGTACACGCAGTCAGCATTATGATAACCTTGTTGGTAAATAAGTATTTTTATGAGGCTGAACAGCAGAGTCATTTTTATCTCCACTGCTTTATTGTTATTCACATTTTCTAGGAGATGCAGCACATCGCATTATTTTAGCTCGTGGCTGCTGCCTAAACGCACAGCAAAAACATTATTACGAGAATATTACTGACTTTCATTTGTATCCTATGAAGTCAGTATATGACATCAGATTATTAACGTTACAGCTTCCCTTTGGTGACTTGGGTGAATATATTGGTTGCTCACACCTGAAGATAGCTTGCATGCTAGCTAGCAGATAGCATTTGGACAAGCTGCAGTGTATAAATACATAAAGAAGCTGGATTTTGAAGGAAATGAGATATTTTGAAATGATTATTTGAAATACAGGACTAGTGGCAGGCCTCTTTATGTATGGATGATGCTGAGGCACCGCTGATGAAGCGCACAAAACAGAAGCTAGCTTTGTGTGGTTGATTTAACTTGTTAGGGGGCCAAATAGATTAGATGTATTACCTGAGCACTGTAGACTTTATATGCACTTTATCACATTTAATTCCCCATTATGTAGAGAGCACTAGCAGCTTTTTTTTATACACTCACAGTCGGCTTTTGTTACCTCTGCTTTGGCCATTTTCTAATACCAACACTAGTCTGAATTTCTTTCAGCTGTTACAGTCTCTTCCATGTCTTACCAGAACACTTGAATAGAGCGAGGTCATCATTAATCATTTTTGCGGCACCTCTTCTTTTATCACACTGCACTGTATACTGTAGTGGCTTGAGATGTACTATAATATTCCATTTAAGTAATGTATCCAGTCTTTTACTTAGCTGAAAGCGCAAAAAATGTTAACGTCCAAATATACTATAAAATTGATGAGCTATACATGTATTTGTAGTGTTTATTTAAGAGCTTCACACAAAGTGACAGTAAAAGACTGAATCACACGTGTAGTTGTATAGTTAGAGTAATAATATTATCATCTTTAATACATTAATACGTACATCACTTTGTGTTACAGATGTCAAAGAAGGCACTATGTTTGATTATGTTAGGGAATAGATACAAATTAAATCTTGTCTTAGCTAAGGGTGTCAGACAAGATTTATTGATTCTAATCAATACTGATTATATTGACTGGCATGGATGATTAGTGCAATATTTAAAAAAAAAAAGAAATATTGATATAATGTTACTAGCACATACACTTTGGACACATTGTGCACACTTAAAGGAGCTTCTCTGCCATAGTAACCCATGTCATGAAGCTCCTGGTGCACAGTTTTTGTGCTGATGTTAATGCTACTAAATTGTTATTGAATAAATGTAGCACGACAAATGTATCCTGGAACTATAGCAGACTAGAAGATTATAAAATGGAAATGTATGTCAAGTAAAAAAAATGAAAAATTCCCCAAATCGTGCCTAAAATTACAAGGCATGAATAAATGTAGTGCTTAGTAATATGAAGGTAACACGGGACCAGGGACAAGGCTGCAGATTTTCAGCATGACGCTAGCTTTTTGTGATTTGATTAAATGCAGTTTCATTAAGTACAATGCACAGAATAAACTAAAGTCTTAAAGGTCACACAATTACACTTTGACTCTGTGTCCCTCAGTGAGACAGACAATAATACAAAGCCATTTAATTAATTACTACCAACTGACAGCGGTGAACTTGGGGCACCGAGGGCTCCAGGGAGTCTGGGCCTCGAGGCAGTTGTCTGCTTCACCGGCTTGCTAATCCAACCTTGTGTGCAGTGCTTACTAATGAAAAAAAAACCACGTACGTAAGTTTTCGTGGTGCTTTAAGAGAAGTGGAAAGCTGCTTGGTGTTCACTTGAACCTACAGTGCAGCAGTGCGAATATGAATGGGCTGAAGTCACATACTCTGAAACATTACATTACATACATTACAAGGAGGTTTTCATATTTAGTTGTTTTTCTTTGGTTGTCTTTGAGGGACAAAATTGTACCGTTTATGATAATTAGCTCTGAAAAAACTCCCAAAAAACATAATAATGTTCTGGCAGAAAATGTCCGGGACTTTTTTTTTTAACTTAATCATATATTAAAGTCCTTTTTTTGTGTCCAGATTTATACTTATTCGCTCCGCCGGAAAAATATTTTCTCTGACATTCATGAATTGACACAGAATAATCAAGAAACGAGGGTGAGAATGTGGTGCTTGCAGGTATTAATAATTAACACCATCAGCAGGCACCTTCGCTGTGACTGAAAACACAGGGGGAAAAAAAGGATGCTCTGACACACTTAAATGCACATTACAACGAAAGCCTTTTTGTGTCTTGTATTCTTTTTTTCAAACAACACATGCATGGATACACCCAAACATATGTATCACAAGTGCTTGCACTCCTTCTTTCTCTCTTTCTGGCTCAGCACCCACATATTCACCTCGTCTCTCGCTTTCCGCTTTGGCCACGTACATGCAGAAACACACACACACACACACATTTCCACAGGCTCCTTCAACAAATTTTCACACCACGGTACACTGACACTCCAAACATGATACAAAGGCTCTTCAGAGACATCTGCCTGTCAGTCATCCATGTCATCCAAAAGCACTTTTGGGAGAGCAGTTTATGTAGCAGACCTTCTGATACACGCACAGACACACACCACATCACACTCCCGCTACCATTTGGGAGAGCTACAGCAAGTAATAACTGCTCGGGTTAGACAAACAGGGCACAGCATTATTACAATGTACCCATGTGGTCTGTGGCCTTAGCCCTGGCCTCAGCGATGTATATTTCATGGATTAAGATGAAAAATTCAATGAGCTACAACAAACTAGTGTGCCTGCCTCTGTCTTCTTTGCTCGGTGACAGCCAAAGCCCTGGGGTATGCTTGTATTTTCACAGCTTCATGGTAGGACATGAATTCCATTCGCACTGTGATGAAGAGACAGAAGAAGAAGAAGAAGGTGAAAGAGAGGTGGAGCAGAGTGCCGTGTGCATTCGAAAATGTCAAAAACGAATACAGGAATTTGAATGAAAATAAAAACAAAACAAAAAAAATAGAAGGAAGTGGAAGTAAAGAGGAAGAGTTTGGGAGAGAGAGATGTTGGGTATTTTAGAAGTCAGAGCAGGATCAGAGACAAAGTTGGCTCAGATAGGTCTCAGCACACGAGCACATTGGCTGTGAATTCGAAATTATGCGTTGCCTTTCTCTCTCACTCTGACGCAGCACCAGCCCCGCCGCCACCGCCACCCGTTTTCTCCCTCTTATCTCCCACTCCTTCTCATCTCTCTCGCCCTCCCTCGTTCTTTTTCTTTTTCTGCTACAGTGCCACAGCACTATTGTTCTCACACTGAAGGCTAGATTGAGTGCTAGTGCCGGTCATTCAGCTGGCTTGAATCCGACTGCAGTGTGAATAACAACGTTCCTAGAGCTCACGGTACAGATTATACTTTTGGGTTATACCGACTGAGGGGGTGGACAAAATGAAGTCATTTCAGTGGCAGCCATTTTCATTTCAAAACCCTGTCCTGTTCACTAAACAGCAACAACAATTTATTATAGCGACAATATTCGAGAATGTTAGTTTCTCACTCCTTTTCATACAGAGACTGCTTTCCTTACTTCACTCAGTGTTAGATATATGACAGGGCGGCTCGGGAGGTAGAATGGATGGTCCGCCAATCGGGCGGTCGGTTGTTCGATCTCTGGCTCCTCCGGTCCACATGCTTGGGCAGGATACTCAACCTCTCACAAAGCGATGCATCAATCACAGTGTTAATGTGTATGTGCGTATATATGTGCTTAAGCCATAGAATAAAGTGCTGTATGAATGTGTGTGAATGAGTCTTGCAGTAAGGACTTGAGTGCTCAGTTAGAGTCGAAGAGTGCTCTATATCTAAGTACCAGTCCATTTACCATATTTAACTCTACTTCTTTATGTTGTTCCACTCAGCTGTGTCAAAGGTGTCTTCCTACAGTTTCGTCTGTATAACACTTAAACAAAATAGCACATTTAGAGATGTTTACAGGCTATTAATAATCAGGATAACAAACGTGAGTGTGCACATGTGCAAATCCTCACCATTCATTACATTAGCCAGTTCTTAAACTTTGGTAAGCTAGAGGCAGGACATGTGAAGAAGTGATTGTTGAGCTCATAACAAAGCTAATGGTGAACAGAGTCGAGTCATTTAGGAGGTAAAGAGACAGATATTACCCTCAGATTGGCTGCTTGTTGTGTAAAAAGGGCAACTGTCTGCTAACTGTATATAAAAGATGGTCATAACCACCATGATGTCACCCTGTAATAGTGTTGTGCTTACCCTGTTAAGGGAACAACATGTTTGCTTGTTTGTGTGTTTTGTTTTTGTTATGATATATGTCGATTGTTACAGTGTAATATTTGTGACCCCAGGAAGAATAGCTGCTGCAGCTAATGAGGATCTTCATAAACTAAAGCCATCATCAAATCTGACTGAGACAGTGAGGGATTGTAGCCACACCCCAGAGTATGACCTGGTTTGTTGTCTGTTGACGCCATCATTTGGACTATAATTTACACATTGAACATCAGATTGTATTAAATTAGACTTGAAGCATAAGCATATGAGGAAAGTGTTTACTGTGGTCATAAATTCAGTGAACAGTCAGAGTTCTTCTTGTATCCCGCCGCTGGATGTTAGTAAGAATGCTTGCTAACAGTGGCTTCACGTCTCAGATCCGGAGGCTGGCTCTGTCTACCTTTTATACGTAGTCTACTTAGTCACGGCCCAACATTTATCCTAACAACAAATGAATAAAATTAGCTTCACTTTCTTATATGACACAGATGCTACAGTATCTGAGATCAGAGCGCCTCACTTCAGTCGGCAGCATCCTAATTTCCTCTGTTTATCCAGCTGCAGATGCAGCGCTATGCGTACGTGAACGCTGAGCGGGGATATCTTCTGACGAACACCTAATGAAAGATCAGAGGGATTTGGAGTCGACCGGGGTGTCTCTCACACACAAGGCTAGGAGCCATGTCAGCTCCAAAGACACTCCTAAATCCTCCCGCAAGGCTCGGCATTACCCCGTTACAGCCACTTTCTGCTTCCCCACCATCTCTCACCTGAGCCGTCACAGGACAAAGAGTCAGACAGAGAGTCAGAGATGGAGGGAGAAGGAGTGAAACGGTAAAACTAAATAAAAGAAAGAGATTCGCATTTAGGCAAATTGACTCCCTTTCGGATTATTGACGAGCAGGAGGGATGATGAATTGCAGGCCAGCTCAAGTGATAAACGTCAACATTAGAAAATAAATCTAGCGGAAAGAAGGCAAGAAGAAGAAAAAAATCTTCTGCCTTCCGTATCAGCAGCAGCGTGGCAGATTGGCTCCCTCACCAACACGCGCGTACGCCCGCGTGCATCCACATACGTGCACGCTGCAAATGTATTCATTGAGGATTAAGGACCTGCTGGTATCAGAAAAAAAAAGATGCATGAAGTTGTTTTTTTTTCTCACCGATAAAAAATAGAGGGATCAAATTTGAGTGTGAAACTCCTTCACAGATGGAGTGAGAGTGAGTACCTGTGCATTTTAGAGCGTGCCAGGTTCTATTTATTTAATCCTACCATTATTGACTCTCACCATGACAAAGCCCTATTGACAAGGCGACAAAAAAAAGACTATTACTTTTTTTTTTGAGAAGGAAGGATCATCACTATACCAATCTATAGGGATAAAAGATATTTCCTACTGGATGGCTCGTATATAGGATTATTATAGGCACTGATTCACTGAAGGTTACAGAGTGTATGTCAGAGTCATATTGATCCTCAAATGTTCTGGGTAGGCAGCGAGGCACATGGCCAAGGACATGACAGGCAAGTCTTCCATCCTCACATCTCTTGTTCTGCTCTTGCATTGCCCTCAGCCATTTTCTCTGTCTCTTCATTGTGGTGAGAAAAAAAAAGAATATTTTCTATTTTTAGCCGAAGCTCCACTTCTGCAAAACCCTCTGTCTATGTCCCAGCACACACAAATACACACACACACACACACGGACAAAGAACATTTCCTGTCAGGTCGAAGTTTTCTTCGCAGAGACCGTGGCACCCAATAGAATCCGGTGTGATGGGTGTCCATTTCTGGCGATGACCTTTTTATCCTGATGGCTGGGGACTATGGGATGTGCATGCGTGTCGACTGGTTAGGAGATTTTCTGGCTGGTTTGAAGTTTCTCAAGAAGTCCTTTTAAGGTTAGGGATCAGGGGTTAAATCAAAGAAAAAAAGAGAGTCAAAAGAATGTGCTGCAATACTTTGAACTCATATTTAATCAATACGTGATCCTCATTGCATTCTGGTAGTTATTTTCTGGTAGAGTGCTCAAGTTTAATTTTCTGCTCTTTAAATCCAATATAAGCAATACACATGCGGTGGAAATATCTCAAAGTAATGTCTTGTTGTCTGAATTTGGTTAATCTTCTAGAGAATGCAGATACTTTATTTTACATGGTTTTTATAATAATCTTTAAAAAAACATATGTATTGCTATCTGGGATATTTATCTCAGTGTTCTTGGGAATATTCTTGTAAATTATGATGCATTTTCAAACAAGTTGTACTAATTAGTTTTTTCAATATCCAGGAAAAGGTCAGTTGCATGCCAAACCTGTTGTAGCCTGTAGCTCTAAATTGTAGTACATGACTGCAAAAGTCTGGCAAGTGTTTTAAATAAATAGTTTAATTTAAATTAATCTTTTTTGTGCCATTTTCATGATTATGTGATTTCTTCCCACTAAATGTACAGTCATGTGAAAAAGGAAGTATTTGCAGTACACTATGTACTCCTAAGTACACCCAGTCATTCACTAACTTGTAGACCCACATTTAGCAGCAATAACTTGATGTCATTGTTTTCTGTATGACTTTATCAGTCTCACACATCGTTGTGAAGGGATTTTAGGCCACTGCTCTTTACAGCATTGTATCAGCTTATTGAGTTTTCCAGGCATTCGTTGATGCACACTTTACACCAGCATTTCACGCAGGCTCAGGTCTGGACTTTGATTGATCGCCTTCATTCCTTTCTTTTTCAGCCAGTCTGTTGTAGATTTGGTGGCGTGCTTGGGCTCATTGTCCTTCTGCATGACCCAGTTTCAGCCAAACTTGAGCTGATTGACACACGTACTCATATTTGATTCACGGTAGGCTCAATGATTACTCAATGATCATTGAGTAATCATTCAATGATCAAATGATCAATGTCAATGATCAAAGTCTGCAGATCTTGTTGCTGCAAAATAAGCCCAGCTCATTACCCCTCCACCACCGTGCTTGACTGGTGCTATGGGAACACTGGTCCAGAAGTTTTGTGGTTTGTTCAGATGTAACTTTGCAAACCTAAGCTGTGTTGTCATGTTGGCTTTAGGAAGAAGAGCATTTCTCCTGGCAGTCTTTTTTAAATTGCAGTGTGATGAACTGCAACACTAACATGCTAACTGAGGTCTGTCTGAGATGTAGCTCTTTGGTTTTTTGCAGTTTCTCTCTGACCTTGGGGTAAACCTTTTGGGACGTCCACTGCCAGGAAGATTGTGTTATTGTGTTAACACACACATGAATGCCCCGGTCCAGTAAACTGCCAAAGTCTCTGCTTTATAGAAATGGTCACATTTGCTGATGATGAATTAATCAAGTAGCTTGCTGCTGCTTACCCTCTTAATTCCTATGAAGGCAGTAAGAAGATAGTTCATCTTTCACAGAACTGCATAGAGTTCAGTGAAAACTTTCTTTTTCACATTAACTATAGTTACAGCGTGGTGCCACTCTGGTATCAGACATAAACTCATAAAAGTAAACAGAGAAAAACGTTACTTTTTCTTCACTGCATTTATTTATGTGCTGTTATGTCGCAGATTTATTGTTTAATTATAGCTGCTAATTGTTTATGAGCATTATATCGAGATATTACCTTATATAATGTCTGATTTCAGTGTTCCATATTTATCAGGAACGCACTAACTGTGAAATCTTTTAAACCAGTAATACTTTCTTTCTCACATAATATCAACATAACTCTTGGGATGATGCCAATAGCAGTGGCTTGTGTGTTTACACCCAGGAAACAAAAGAACAGTAAGTCCTCAAGCTCTTTATCTGTGAACGCAAATTCAATTATTCAAAGCTGATTCAAAACCGATGGGACACAACAGATAAACATGACCCGCCGGCATCTCATTGGCATGTCACCTCACTGACAAATAATACAAAAAGTATATTTTGGCTATTACAATTCATTACAGATAAAATAGTGCGTCCCGTAGTCTTTATGAAAACAGACAAATTAATCAGGTGGTTATTGCTTCAGAGCTGTTTACACACAGCAAGGCAAGTTTTCTCCATGCTATTTATTAATTTGATTAAAAACAGAAAAAGGCTGAGAGTGCACTTGTGTGTGGCACATACAGTATCAGCACACCGTCTTTCCTCTAATATCACCAAAGTTTCTTCTTTTGAAACATCCTTGGAGATTTTTTTAAGAGGAACTGAAAGTACAACTGGATATTTTGTGAGTGCATTTAATGAGAGCGCGATTCATCCTGAGGGGCTGTCGCACTGAAGTGGCCATTTGCAAAGCAGCAGCGTACAATGAAAAGATGCTATTAGTTACATTAGGATTCAGTGGTTTTTGTGCTTCACCTGCATCTACTGTGGCCTAGAAGTCAAGATGTGCTGCCTTTTGCTTTTTTATGAAAGTCGCACACTAGAAATACACAAAAGAAGATTTTAAAGTTATATTTCCTTTTTAGATCGCGGTGATCACATATAAAGTAAAAAAAGAAATATGCACAAAACTCACCGAGCAGGATTGCTTTTTTTATTTTGTGAAATTAGTGTCCGCGCACCCTACAGTTGTGCCCCGCGCGAGATCTAAGGCTGCGGTCGTGACAGGATGAGTCAGCACAAAGATGGCAGATGTTAAGCACAGCTTTCTTGACCCCCTCTACTCCTCCTGTTCTGAATTTCACAAGACCCCTTTGATTGAGTTGGTTTGAAGGCTGAAGAGCACATGCTTAATTCATTCATCCCACATTATCTTTAATTCATTCACATCTTGCGAGAACATGGCAGGCAGGCCAAAGAAGAGAAAGGAAAGACATGCTTGCCCTGACTTCTTTGATGGTATAACCAGCTCATTCGCTTCACACAGAACTGCTTTATTCATCATATTTTCCTCTCGCCGTGATAAGACACATTGTCTTTGATGAAAGGGACGTGCTTGTCACATACATGATGTAATTGCACACAATTTAGGAAAAAGAAAATCAGTATGTGGCTGTTGTGCAGTGTTCCTAGTGTTGAGTTGCCCTAACCTGCACATGTGTTGGCTGTTTCCCAGCAGGCTTCTGCCTGGACGGCAATTAATGTCATTTGGACTGAAGAGGGACCTCGTGACTCATTACATATGCCTTATGCTCGGAAAAGCCTCCGAGGGACCTTCTCCTCTTGTGTAGCAATGCTGCCACTTGGGGGATGGCACAAGTTGGATAACACTCTAATTATAAAATTCACTATGAAAAATGTCTTCTGCAGTGCTGGCAGGGAGGAGATTAAACCCTGTTTTGGCTTTAGTTTACTTTAACTTCTAGTGCCTACAGACTGCTTAGCTGCTTGCGTGGATTCTGTTGGGTTTTGCCATTTGTGCAAATATTGTCTCAACGCCTGCAGTACAAGTTTTTGAAGTTTTATTTCCTGAATGGCTGCATGTTAGCCAAGTTATTGTGGAGGACTACAATAGGCCTAAGTTAAAAACAACTCGCCTTGCATTTCATTGTCAACCTGCAGAAGGAAAAACAAAAGGGTTTTAACATTGACAGGTGCATTTTTTCTTTCTTTTTTGGGGGGGGGGCATTACACCAAGCATTATCTGATATTATTTAGCTGTCAAGAAAAGCTTGAAGAAAGGCGTGAAACACATCATGTGCATTTTTATGCTATAACCTGTGTCAACAGGCTCACCAAATGGACAGGAAGACCCATCTGTGCCTCGCATGGCTGATTCTGGTGGGCCTCCCCTCTTGACTACTGTAACCTGTTCACAGTCCTGGCTCAGTGGAGCGCGCACTGACAAATAGCAGGAGGGAAAGGTTGGCAGAATGAGATAGAGGACGGAGACAGTGAAGGCAAGGGAGAGGAAATGTTGACGGGGAGAGAGAGGAAGAGGGAAGGGCTAGAGATATGGACAGAGAGAGAAAGAGAGGGAAAACACACATAGATAGAGGAAGAGGGAGTCAGTGCAGTGTGTCTAATCTCCCTTCAGGAGCGACAGTGTAAGGACACCTTCTATGACAGATAAACTTACCCGACAGCAAGCCCAAAATGACAGACACCCACTGTGCCCGTCTAGGCTCCAGAATCTTCACAGCATCTAACAGAGGGAAGGAGGCAGCACCTAGTTTTCATTCAGCACTGGTGGGAGAGGCAGAAGAAGGTGGAGGCTGGGTGGTTTTGTTAGTGGGGCAATGTAGCAGGGAGGTGAAAAGGAAAGAGTGAGTCGAGCAATGTTTGCTCTGGTGTGCTGGACACAAATGGGGAATGGAGTAGCAGCGGGTAGTTTTGTTTTCTTTTGCTCAGTGTCCTCCTTTCACTCTGCTGAAGATTGTTAAGATGTTAAAGTAAAAGCTGGACTAGGCATATGAACTATTTGTCACCAGTTCTTTTTGGATTTGGACTGAAATTGCGTTTCACTTCATTGGCGTGCGGCTTGCTGGATGGAAAAATCGTCTCTGCAATTGTACAAAATGTACCACATATCTCATTATTTGGAGCTTTCAAAGAACGCAGACATTTGAAGGAGGGCATCAAATAAATTACACCATATATTTAAG
>VOQK01018033.1:50818-62345 GCA_015052645.1 Benitochromis conjunctus
CATATATTTAAGAAAAGGTTTCTGAGCTTGCCGTTTCCTCCACATTTGAATTTACATGTGCTGGACTTCTGAAGTGCGTTATTGTAGCTGCTGCCACGTTGGGTTTTTGGGGGCCAGAACAAACCATAGTAGTGTTTAAGTTACGGTGGGCTAATTTATCACCTAATGCTAGCAAGCTTGTTAGACCTGCTGGCAACATCTAGCAACCACTGGTTGCGAGGGAAAAATGTGTATTCCTCGATTGGTTGGCAAGTGGTTGGTGGAGGTCGTTGACAATCGCCGCTACCGTGAAACTGGCATTCAGAGCTCCACTGAATACCTCCTTACTGTTGCTTTGGTTACTAGCTTTTCACGGTCACCCATTGTTTGCGTGACTGTGAAAAGCTGAGAGCAAATGTTCAAACTCAACTTGCCAAGTTGTAGTCAAAGTGCAAAAGGTGTGACACAAACCAAAAAATGGAGAACATTCACTGTCAAAGTAAAAGTCGACGCTTTTTAAATACCCTGCCCACAGCTACAGTAAGAGATTTTACTTTAAAAGTCAATATTCTCTGATTCTGCTCTAGAAGTTTCACTAAAGCTCAAACAACACTTGGTTATTTGTCAGAGCTTTATCATAACTGCCTCAAAAGGCACCAACACTATAAACATAGTCAAAAGGTCCAATCCCGTGATTTGAATTATCTGAGGTAATGGCAGCAGCTCGCACCCACCAGTCAATCAGTGCTGCAATGGCTCTAAGATTAAAGGACTTTAAGTTTTGTTACCTGTTAACATTAGAGTCGATGCAAAATTAGAGTTTGAAGTCAGCCTCAAGTGGTCATTTATGGAACTGCAGTCTTTGCCACTTAAGCAGTCGCTTTCCGCTTAGTTTCCACTTCTTTTAGGGAGAGTCTTCAGTATTAAGTCAGTGTTTCTGGAAACTTCTAAACAGTCACGATGGCAGATGCTCATTATGTGAGTTTTAGTGAGCGCGTGTGCGACTTTTGTTTTTTTGTGCGTGCGTGACCAGGCAGTAATTCTCTTGCAGTCGTCTTTGGGAGCACCAGCACAGGCCGACCTGGGACCGACCTTGAGAGTCGCCGTGACATTTGAAAACAACCTCCCACTGTCTTGCAAGATAGACAATATATTTGTCACTTTTCCCCGGCTCACTATTTTCTGCCCTCCATGCGAACCTCTATGTAGTTATCTCCAAATAGAAAAAGATAAAGATATATATATGTGCCAACATATCTAGCTATATGTGTTTGTCTGCGTTTGACCTTTTCATGTTGCTACTATGTGGATAAAGCACGCTGCACAGCATTTTAGCCTTGCATCACTTACATTTGTTGGAATGCCCCCATTTTTTACGAATACATTCTTCTAATCTCCCAAAATAAGAATCCAAAAAAGTTGAAAAAAAGGATAAAGAATAGCTTTGATGGTTGTGCACTTTGACATTCTTACAACACGCATGCAAGACTTCCAACATGGAAGAAGTCACCTGCATAATCCATCATTTGGATCCCCTGATTACCCCTAATGGCATTTCTCTGAATTATATTGGCATCTCCTCGCATTCCAATCACCTAGATTTCATGCCTGCTCTCTGCAGGCAGCCCTGTTAATTGTGAGAGAGGAGAGCCGCAATAAACGCTATCTGCTGAGCCTTTGATATGCACTTATCTTTTAGCAGTTTCATATTATGGAAAAGAAAATTGCCTTTAAAAAATGACTGGTGCCTTATTGCTTTTGGGCCAATTAATTTCATGAAAAATAATGCCTTTTTGAAATAGTGAGGAAAAAATAATTATGGAGAATAATTGACAAGGAAGGACAAATACAGAGGGAGGATGTAAGCAGACGTGAATGCAAATTTACCATTATTTTGCAGTTAATAAGTAATACTTCATGATCCTTTTCAGTACGGGGGAGAGGGGTTTGACGACAGCTTGGCCTGAAAGTGTCCAAAGCATTCAAGAAGTAGGGCACTTGCCTCAACGTTCCTTGAAGTGGGAGAGACAGACCGACCTAGATTTCCTCCTGTTTATTCAGCCATTTTAGGTGCTGGCTATTCACGTCTCCATTTCAGCGCTGCCTTTTCTCTAGCGCCACGTTCCGTCTCCTCAACACGACTGCTTTTCTTTTCTTGATTGGTCACTTTTTATGTCTTACCTGCCCTCTTTGTCCTCTGTTTGTATCGCCTCACCGTCTCAAAAGTAACTCTAAATGCCACTGACACATTTAGACAGCTGCTCAGATACCACATGCTGTTTTCCAGCAGGGCGTCTCATTGTTTGACTTATCTCTCCAAAGCTCCGGTGTGACCCACCCCTAAATTTCACAGAAAACAATCCCAATTTTTCTAATCTTGCATTCGTTGTCAGCTGATAAGTTAAACACAAGTCCTCTCCATGATGCAGAAAAAACGTCAAACAATTGGCGAGACAATTGCTTCCAAAAGCACATCTTTAATCAATCATCAGTGCTCATCATCTCTTTATGCATTCCAGGGAGTTTGGTGCAGTTCTGCTTGATTTAACACAGCTCTAATGCACCGGATGTGGTCATGAATTAGAGATGAATAAATGCTAAGTGAAATTTGGACTGTAGACCAATATCAAGCTGATATGACAGCCATGCACACAGAGATGGCATATGTTGCCCAGTGTGGCTTCTGAACCATCACCACAGGAGAGTTTAGTCTCTGCTGTTGCGTGCCCGTTCAAGTATACAGCCATACATTAGATTAGATCTGTCAGAGGCTGCTGTGTGGAGTATACAGCAAGAGGCCTTTGACTGGCTGTCATCGGAGCTTTAGCGGAACCACCTTCAAGTTCGGACTATCTGCAACAACCTGTACCCCTCTGTTTACCCATATTTTATGTGTGCAGTGAGCTAAGCGCAGGTTCCATTTCCTAGTTTATAAATTTGTTTGATAACTCGTCCATGCATCGCTGGTTTTGTGCTTTGCTGGAACATCACATCCTATTAATCTTATAACTTATATATGCTACACAGTGTATACCTATCAAGAGCCAGGTTCATGCAAGACTTCGAGGAGCGGTCATATCATTAAGTACACTTTTAATGTCAAGCAAAAAGATAGAAATACTGTATGCTCTCATGCTTCACTGTAAACTTCTCCACTTATTCTCAGAGAATGTAATCTTGAAACTGCCTTAGAGGCATTCATGAAGACATAATAACAATATAAGTAGTCAAAAACATTTATTCTGCAGTGCTGTAACCAAGGAGTTTAAAGAGGTGTGACTTTTATTTTGAAGGTAATCCGTCTCCACCGTGTCTCACTTCTCATAGTTTTACTACAGCTCCGAGAGTAGTTGGAGAGTGTTTGTAGACAAGTCTATTCAATCACTTCTATTCAAACTATGACTGCAGCACTATCCAATAACCTAAGCAATCACAAGGCTTCCAGGTGGGAAATACACGTTTTTCCCTAGCAACAGGTGGTTTCCAAGTGGGCCAGTGACCAGTCTATAGGTCTATGCAACAGCAACAACTCACAACCAATCAAGAAATACTCAATTTTCGCTCATGACCAGTGTTTGCTACATTGTTGCTGGCCAGTGTCTTTGCCTGTGTGCCCAGGGCTGTATTCATTGATCTGACATTGTCACCATAATTAGCATATGTCCAAAATGGCACAAAATTTTACATCACGTGGTTAATGGTCACTCATCTTAAAAACTACATATATAGTCTGTAGCAGATTCTATTTGATTCTGTCATCAAAATGAAATAATAAAGTCGCCTCAGCAATACATTTTAAATCACGACTCTTTTTATTAAAGTATTAGATTATATCATAACAATAATTAAACTCAACTTCACTCAAGAAAGGGCTGTAGGATAAGGTGCCCTACAGTAGCAGATTGGTATAATAAAATGTTGTACAAATAACACACTGATTGACTTTTCTTGTATTATTTTTGTGAAAAGCACCCGACTCTAACCTTAACCCTAAATCTTAACCCTTTGATTTTAAGGCTTGGAATGGCGTGCAAAAATCTAAAGCGGCACGTATTTATACACAATCCAGCAACACCCAGTCAGCCAAAGAGTAACACTGTTAGATGGCAAACAGCATCTATTGGTTGCAGAAGTATTGTATTTGCACAGATTTCACGAGCTCCACTAATTTATCTCCATTATAACAGTGTTTATACCAACTGGAGATATACTTTATCTTCTTACTAAATCATAATCTCTCCAAGTTGAAGCAATTACGCTGCAAATGGTGTGAATTTAAACAGCAGCAATCGGTGTCTTATGCGCTTAGTGGGAGGGAGCGACCCACGAATTGATATTATCACAGAGAGACTTGGTGGATTTGAAGCTAAATGAATCTCAAATCAAAACCAAATGAGTCTCCTCTTCAGCAGACTCTTAAAAACAGAGAAATTGAAAGACGAAAAAAAATCGAGTGTGGTTGGACCGGGATGCCTAATGCGCTCTATTCTCAGTTAATCATTTTTCTGCAGCTCTCTTTCTCCACCTCACCCCATAGCTTCTCTTCTTGTGTGCTTCTTTCTTTCTAGACATTCACTTTCATGCTGCGCGTCTTTTCTCCCCTCTTTTGCGTTTTTTTTCTTTCCCCCCTCTGCCTTCATCCCTGACACCTCAGCAGGCAAGGTGGAAGATAGAGTCTTGATCCCAGGCAGGTTACCCTTGGCAACAGACCACCCACCCCTCTGGTACTCGCACGTTCAGGGCAATCCAGCTAGCACCAGCGTTGGTATCTATCCCCCCCCGCCTGCCCACCAACCCAACCTGCAGAGATCAGAGGAGGCAATTTCTTATTTTTTTCTGTCTCATCATCTCCTGTAATTTAGGAACAAGCACCCCTCTTTTGTTTTCCTTCACTTCAGCCTTCACAATCTAGCCCAGACGCCGCCAGCGAGGGATCAGTACACCGTCTACTGTAGATGCCAGCCATTAGCATTAGCATCTTTAACACCTGTTCCAGCGCACGGGGGCGTTAGCGCTTCTAATTTTAATGCATCTCGCAGAGACAACATTGGGCAAACAAGGACTGTGACAAAATTTCAAAAAAAAACAACAACCATCTGTGTGTGTATGTGTGTGTTTGTGTATGTGTGTGTGCATGCATACAAGAGTGTGTGAGTTCACGTGCACACTTTTGTGTTTACATTCATCAGTCTGTCTGTTTGTGCCTGGAAGTGCGTGCCCAGAATAGTATGTTTATATAAACAGATGGATGAGAAGCTGTGCCTCTCTCTATCCCCCGTCTCTTTGTCGTCCCCCCAACACACACACACACACACACGCATTCAATGAACTGCAGTCCTGGCTTTGCTCAGCAGTCAGAGACATGCTTATGACTACGACAACATGGGACAAGAGAGCAAGCATCTCTGTCCTGTTATATACGATATATGAGCGTCTGTGTAATAATAAGCCTCCCCCTCAGTCTTGAATTTGTCTCTCTTGCTCCAATAATCACCGTCCTTTTTGTTAATTGGGACTGTGTGCAGCTATCTAAAATAGCTCCTGCCCATCACACACACACACACACACACACGCACGCACTTTTTCTTTGTCACAGTTGTGGTTTTGTTTTTGCATATTACCCGAGACATGGGAAGGAGAGCGTGCAAAATACGGAGAGCAGCTCTTCAAACAAGTTAAAATCTTTTGTGTGTCTATTCAAATAATTTCACCCCGTGACTCTTCACCAAGCAGCTGCAGCGATGCATGTGATTGTGACTCAAGGTATTCTCTATGGGGCAAACACACACTCAAAGGTCAAAGATAAAGTTTGCCTGTGATTTTTTTTTTTTTACAGTTTAGTCTGGTATGTCTTTTTGCGCGCTTCGTTTTTGTTTCGACTTAAACGCTTAGCCTGTTTCTGTCTGAGAAAATGGAGCGGGTAGGCATTTTGTGAATACATTAGAAAGTCGTTCATTTCAGAAAAATGAGGGGAGGAAAGAATGTAGGGTAAATTGTGTGACCGCTTGATTTATTGTATGCTACTTTCACTCTGGGGCAACTAAATTGAAAGTGCTCAAATTCAGCAGCACATTAAATTAAATATCTGCCGAACAGATTCTAATTTGATCACCAAGCTGTTTCAATTTCATTAGCCTAGTCCCTAATGGACTTTCACAGCATATTATTCCATCTAGCACAAATCCCATTCATTGACTTTTTTTTTCTCCTTCTTTTAAATAAGCCCCGTGGTGTACTGGGACCAAGTGGCCCAACACTGTGCAGTGTGAGGTCATATGAAACCTGCTTTTTCTGTTGTGGACACGTGATCAGGGATACTTTGAATCCAAACTGAGTAAATCCACAAGTAAGCTCCCGATTTATGTCCAGCAACTTCTTAACAACTGTTGTAGAACACCAGTCACGGTCCTGGGTCATTTGACCCGGTGTTTTGTGTTCTTGTAGTTTCATGACATTTTGTATCATGTTTAGTCTACTTTGTTTTTGTTCTGGAAGTGCCTGAGTTGTTTTATTAGTGTAGTTTATTAGATTTCCCCTTGTGTCTTTGCCCTCGGTCTCTTAGCCCTGTGTGTCTGTGTTTATATAGTTGTTTGAGTTCTTGTTCTGGTTTATCCATGTTTCCCCAGCCCGTCATGTCTGTTCTCTCCCTCGTGTTCCCTCTCGTCAGCCTCTCCTCCACTCCCGTATCTTGTTTCCTGTTTTATTGTGAAGGTCCCATGTTTCTATGTTCAGTCTAGCTTCCCTGTCTCGTTATCGTTATTCTTGTCAGCTGTGTTCCTCGTGTGTTTTCACTTCCTGGTTATTCCTCTGTGTATTTATCTCAGCGTCTCCCTCAGTTACGTGTCGCGTCGTCCCTCATGGTTGTGTATCTCCCGGTGTTTCCCTGTGCGTTTTGTTCTTAGTATTCCCCAGTTTAGTTTTGTATTGTTTTTCCCCCCGCCAGCTAATAAAGCTGTTTTTTGAGTTTAAATTTTCGCCTCCGCGAAGTCTGCTTTTGGGTCCTTTTCCTGTCTGCACACAGCTGGATCATGACAAATATATTAACACAACCGTGGTAGTGTTGAGACTCTGTGTTTGTGTGTGTTTGTGTACGGGACCAAGGCCCATTGCTTTTGCTTATGGCCTGATTACATGTTGTTGGTGTCCAGCACATACTGCATTGTAATGGTCCAAATGAAGTAATGCAGCAGCAGGTCAGGCAGATGAAAATTAATGGCAGAAATTTTACCATGTTTCTGTGGTTTAGCACGCTTTTAATTATGCAGTCTGCATTATAATTACTTGTGTGTGTGTGTGTTACTCTGACTTGAAACAGAACAACACTCTGCAGCTTTGCTCTCCATAGATGGTGGTTTGCAGCGTATACTACAGGTAATGCTAGAAGTACAGTACTGTGCAAAAGTCATGAACCACCTCTCGTTTCTATATATTTAGGTCTTTCTGGTACTTTTTCATACAATCTCAGTGCATTCCTCGCACCACAACATTTTCAGAGGTTTGTTTATTTGTTTGGCACTTAACACTGACCAAGCGTTAAAAAAGAAGCCTACCCAAAGTGACAAACCACAGTTGTGTCTACACATAATAGACAACTTAGAAAAGAATTCAGTTTCCATCTTTTTCTTTATGAATCTATGATAAATGCCAAAAGATAAAACAGACAAGTTTGAGAGGCATAAAATAATATTTTTGTACCAATGAAGTGATTCCCCAAAACTATTAGCTGAAAACCTGGCACATCTCAGCATGATGCGCAGTGTGTCCTTGAATATTTTGAGGAAACAAGTGGAGGACAAAAGAAAAAGTGGTAGTCCTAAAAAGTATATGAAGCAGATAAAAAGTATCTGAAAGTCATGTCCTTAAGAAATAAAATCCCTCAAAGACCTGATGGAGGAGCTGAGAGATGCATCTGACCCTTTAGTTTCTACTGTCTGCTGAACCGTCATCAAAAAATGGTCTCAGTGGAAGAAGGGCGGCTGTGAAGAAGAAGAGAAAATGTTGAGGTGTGCCAAATTACACAAGAACTGGACTGAAAATCAGTGGCAACAGGTTTTACTGTTGTGACATATCCACATTCGACATTTTTGGCTCATGTCTGATTGGGAGCAACTTCATTTTTTAGAATGACAATGATCGCAAACACACTGCCAGTGTAGTAAAAACATAGAATGGAGAGAAAACACACAGTGGAACACTATCGGTCATGGATGGGCCTCCCCAGAGCCCAGACTGCAGCATTATTGAAGCAGTGTGGGATCATCTTAACAGAGAAAGCAACAAAAGGCAGCCAACATTGAAAGAATATCTTTGAATCTCCTTCAAGCCTGGAGAACTAGTCCTAAAGGTTGTATTGAAGAATAAAGGTGGTCATACCAAACACAGATTTTCGTAGCAAATTATAAAGAAATGAGAGCTGGCTCAAGGCTTTTCCTCTGACGTGCATGTTTTAATCATTTTAGGGTAAAAATGCTTAAAAAACAGAAACCATGAGAACAAACAAGTTTACTCTCTGAATCGGAGGAACCACAACTTCTAGGACAAAGATCAAAGTTTATAGAGCAGAACTGATCAGCCCGATTGCCTGACTGAAGTTGCTAAATGTAAAACAAAACCTAAACTATATTAAACAGAAGTGTTTTATGCAGATAATAAGCAACATATTCACTGGTAGCACAAAGACGCAGAAGCCAAAGGTTCTTTCAGGGGCAGCCACTTTACTGAGACAATGCAGCACTGTCGCAGGCAGCGAAGTATGGTGGTGACGATTAGGATCAGTGCACTGTCAGTACTCTAAGTTCCAAAAGGCTGAAAGTGATAGTATAGAACTGGAGAGGACTCTGCGGTAACATTGATAAATGTTTTCACCAGGCCGTCCGCCATTAGTGTCAAGGCAAGTTACAGCCACAAGAGCGGACAAACAGGAAATAGAGAAAGAGTGGGTGTAAATAATTGATAAGGCTGACCCTGCGCGATTCATATTCTGCAGCAGAGGATCAAAGAGCAAGGAACAGAGTTTGACATTGAGCCTGAGCGCTGAAGTCAAAGCCATTACCTTCCACAGTAACGCTGCTGCTTGTGTTTATATTAAAAATGCAATGTCTCTTCCTCTTCAGTCTGGGCTAACACTAGCTGGCACTTCTGGGCATTAACCAGCTGGCTAATGGACGCTATGGTATTATCCCAGCAATTACAGTAGCTCTAAGTAAGGCAAGGTGGAAGCCATTTTGTTCCTGTCCATTCGATGAAGCTGTTTCTGGCTCTCTCAGGTGTGAGATACAGCCTGTGTTAGACCTCTGGGTTCTTTTAGGTCTGATCAATATTTCAGAGGCACCCAGGCCTCTGCACATGGTATCCTCCCCCACGGCCTCGCACAACAGCTCTGCAGCCAATTATGAACATCTGAATGAACATTTGAGCCAATTAATCATTTATGAAATTTCACAGTTTTCAGAGGAGTGTTTATTTGAATAGTGCATTAAGACTGTCACTGTACAAAGCTAGGAAGCCTGAACGCTGCAGCTTTTAATATGAGAAAGTAAAACCGTGTCTGCGGTGTTTTAGTCAGCTCCACGGTAGAATAGATCTATCCAAAATTAGATCCTATCTGCGGTGCTCGTCTGTCAGCGGCGCTACGTACGCAGCGCTGCCACGAGTAGCCGCGTGTCCTGTAAAAGTAACAGTGCTTTGGTCATTAAAATGTAAAGTTCTCCTCTTTCTGTCTTATTCAAAGCTCTGTGCCCCTTAAAAAGAATCAGGCAAAGCAAATAACTGCCCAGTACTTAAATCTGTTTAATAAAGCCTTTAAAAATGAACATTTCGGTTAAACTGTGACCAGACAGGGCAAACTGTTTTGGTTTGTTTGCCCTGTTGCCTGATGGGGTTTTTTTAAACCGTCGGGGTTGTTTGTCTGTGTAATTCTCACATCAAGCTACACTCGGTTTCCAAATCACTTTCTACAATCGTGTGAACCTGAAGGTTTTCACAGCAGCCTACGGCGTCCCATTAAAAACTAAGTACACCCTTCCAGAGGAATTACTTCATAAACAAATACTCGATGACCTCAATGACAGGAACCAACATTATAAAAAATTCCACCACAACGATTTGAGAGATCGATAAAGTCATACAGAAAACAGTTAGTTCAAGTTATTGCTGCTAAAGCTGCAAGCTACTGAATTATTAGGTGCACTTAGTGAACTTTACAGGACTGCACACAGTCGTGTGAAAGCTTTCTTTTCTCATGACGGTATCAGCTCATGGCTGTGCTCGTTCTTTCTGCAAGAAAACTATCAAATACAAATGAGCAATGCTTTTCAAAGTGTCTGTCCTGCCTGTGGCAGTCAGGTCCCTGCCTGTGAGAGGAGGTTTCATTTTTACTTTATTAGTTTTGTTTGCATTTTACTGCTTGATTTACTATTGAACCCCTGTTTAGTGACGTTTAAGAAAGGATTGCGGTTCGGGTTTAGATGGGTTCATGAAATTAACCCTTTCATCACATTAAGAAGGCAAAGCAGTGGAGGCGGTGTGATGCATTGGTTCTGCTGGGAAACCTTGGGTCCTGCCATCCGTGTGGATGTTACTCTGACACGTACCACCTACCTAAGCATTGCTGTAAACCATGTACATTGTTTCATGGAAGCTGTATTCCCTGATGGATGCGGCCTCGTTCAGCAGGAACATGCGCCCTGCCACAAAGCAGAAATGCTCCAGGAATGGTTTGAGGTGTCGATTTGGCCTCCAAATTCCCCAGACCTCAATGCAATCGCCCATCTTTTGGATGTAATGGACAAACAAGTGTGATCCATGGAGGCCCCACCTCACAATTAGAGGACTTAAAGGACCTGCTGCTAACATCTTGGCGCCAGATAACACAGCACAACTTCAGGGGTTTAGTGGAGACCATGCCTCAGTGGGTCAGGGCTGTTTTGTCAGCAAAAGGGGAACCAACACAACCAACATTAGGCAGGTGGTCCTGATGTTATGCCTGATCAGTGTATGTAACAAGCTGAGAGCATGTGCTTTTCAGTGCTGCATTTTTCTACATTTATTGTTCTAATGAGTTTTGATGCATACAGTAAGTTTGTTACTGAATGTGGAACAATGAAGCTCAGTGAAGCTCTCTGGCACATAGGGATATGCTTTGGATACACGGGAAACCATTTTAGTAGGCTCCATCATGCTGGTTTTGCTGGTTTCTAGATAGACACTTATTCTACATAGACACACGATTCACATTAATATAATTTTCACAATTGTATGCCACTAAAGATATGCTGTCTTGTATGTTTGTAATAGGCTGAGCCGCCCATTTTCTGGCTTTTTTTGTAATAGAAAGTGTGGCCGTGCCAGGGTTTCTAAATGACGTTTCATAACTAGGTGTGATTTGCTTTGTAGACCTATTCAATTTAATCTATTGTAGAAATAGAGACATTCTTTATGTAATTAGGGCTTTCAATTTCGCCAACAGTGCTTGCAAGACCACAGGGCTAGCTGGCGAGCCCAAGGCTTGTCGAGTTGTCAGCGCATTCTGTACATGAAGAAATGTCTA
>VOQK01018040.1:0-11880 GCA_015052645.1 Benitochromis conjunctus
AACCTGATCATATGCTACATGTGAATATAACACATGTGTGGTCCTATCAATACACCCATCAAGGCCCCAAACACACACACACACAGACAGACAAAACCACACCCACACAATGACACAACCACACCCACACACAGACACAACCACACCCACACACAGACACAACCACACCCACACCCACACCCACAGACAAAACCACACCCACACAATGACACAACCACACCCACACACAACACACACACACACAGACACACACAAACACACCCACACCCACACAAACACACCCACACCCACACACACACAGGCAGACAAAACCACACCCCCACACACACAGGCAGACAAAACCACACCCCCACACACACAGGCAGACAAAACCACACCCACACACACACAGGCAGACAAAACCACACCCCCACACACACAGGCAAAACCACACCCCCACACACACAGGCAAAACCACACCCCCACACACACAGACAAAACCACACCCACACAATGACACAACCACACCCACACACACACAACCACACCCACAGACACAATCACCCCCCCCACACACAGTTGTCTTTGTGTAATGTTGCATGTGGTACTACTCACTGGCTGATGTTAGCTATGGTGTCCATCCAACTGCGAATGCGAACTTTGTTGCGTATATTTGGAGGGTTGCTGAATTCATGCACTATAGCAATATGATAAGGATAAGGCCCCTGGAATAGTTGGCGCTCCAATGCTACTGAGTCAATCTGACAACATGAGAGAGACAGAAGTAATTAAATTGGTGTTTCACACAGTATTTCCAAAATGAGGCAAATATTTGAACATTTGTTCATTTTTGGGTGATTTTAGCAGACTGAACATGTCTGTGTCTGATAGCTTCCCTTTTATGTAAGCAGTATGTTCCAGTCGTTTTCAACAAGCAGAGTTATACCTGCTGTCCTGTCATCACCTTTACAATGTCTAACGAGCAGGGTTGTCAAACTTACAGCCCATGGGCTTCTCCGGCCAGCAGAATGCATAAAATTAGGATAGGAGCTGGCTAAAGTGATACAAAAATAAATGACATGATGAATGTGGGTATGTATTTCTCATTTTCTTCTATTCTATAAAATAAACTACAAACAAAGCATTTTTGAATGGCAGAGATGCAGCAATGTGTGCATGTTGCACAGAGCCATAGCTCAGTGTCTGAGTGTGAGTCTCACAGGTCTGCGTGTGTGCTTGACGTTTTTCACACTTAACTGCTTGATCTGCTGCTCACCACAAACCTGCATTTTCATACGTTTGAAAGCTTTTCCCTTATGGCCATTCAGACTACACAAAGTAATTAAGCAATTAACAATTAAATTACAGAAAAGTTTCTGTTTTTCACTTTCTACTATAGAAATTTCTGTTTTTTACGACTATAGTAAAAACAAAAACAAAGAAATCACAAAAACATGAGCCACCAGAACTACTTCTGTAATTTTACACCTTTATTTTTTTACAATTAAAGAGTTTCCGTCTTTGTTGAAGCTTTTTCTAAGACCAAAGTAGGCTGTTTGTGACCCGCGATGTATGTTTGACACCCCAGCTATAGAAGACATGCTTTTGCTTCAGGGGAAGTTTTTGTTGCAGTATTGTGACATTACAAAATAGATCTCTTTATAAAGCACCAGTTAAGATTTCTAATGACCAAAGGTTACCAACCTGATGCATAGGACGCATGTAGATTATACGATTCCTCTCGGGAGGCATTCTCAGGATCTGATCCAGGACTTGTTCCATGTCTAGCTTCTTACATTGAGCATAGTCAAATCTGTTTACTATGGGGGCACTTTCTACTCTTAGGTGCTTTAACACACGGCATCTGGTAGCTATAGAAAGTGTAAAAACACAAAGACATTGACCCTTTTAATGACTATAGACCTTCTAACTCAGCATAACAACCAAATATATTCCAGGCACTTGGAGCGTTTCAAACATGACAATTTAATTTTTAAAAAAGTACAGAAGTTAGTAATGATTTCTTGTATTTGCACAGTCTCTCTAAAATTAAAAACATTCTGTCTCAGAGTGAAGCTAAAAAACTAGCTAATGTTTACTTGTTGTTCCTAGAGTATTTAAAAGTAGAATGGGAGGCAGAGCCTTCAGTTTTCAGGCCCCTCGTCTATGGAACCAGCTTCCAGTTTGGATTCAGGAGACAGACACTATCTCTACTTTTAAGATTAGGCTTCAAACTTTCCTTTTTGCTAAAGCATATAGTTAGGGCTGGATCAGGTGACCCTGAATCCTCCACAGAATCTGGGGCTTCACATAACGCCCGAGCATTTCTCCATCTCTCACCTCGTGTCTATACACCACTCTGGATTTAATCATGAGTCATTATTAATCTCTGGCTCTCTTCCACAGCGTGTCTTTTATCCTGTCTTCCTCCCCTCACCCGCAACCAGTCGCAGCAGATGGCCGCCCCTCCCTGAGCCTGGTTCTGTCCTGTTTAAAGGGAGTTTTTCCTTCCCGCTGTCAGCAAGTGCTTGCCTATAGGGGGTCATCTGATTGTTGGGGTTTTCTCTGTAAGGTTAACCTTACAATATTCACAACAACTCCAAATCACAACAGTCACTTTGAGCCAACTGTTGTGATTTGAATTAAACAGTGATGTGTGGGACATATGACTTATTTGTGTAATTTTAGTAACTTAAGCTGTCACACAATGCGACCGTCATTAGGGAGTGCATCAAACACTTTGGCCTATACATGATCTCTTGACAAATAAGAGTGAAGACTAATTGTTTTGAATATGACCAGAAGCTGACAGTTTTGAGCCCTGATGACTGATTTACAGATACATTAGTTAACTGTGGGAAATGTATCAAATGCAGAATATAAGAACCTCAGGAGATTCAAGAACACTTTGAAGCTCGTGTACAGTACGAACAGTCAGAAAAGAGGAGTAGCAATATTAATATCTAATGCAGTTCATTTTAAATGTTAAAAGTAATTAAAGACTAGAAGCACTCTGATAGCACATACCTTATGTACTTTTTAGTTTTTGGCAATAAAAAGCAAACAAACAAACAAACAATAGAAAACATTAATGCTCTTATTGTATAAACTAAGCAATCATGATGTGATCATATCACATATCTTCTGGTAAAAGCTATTAGTTGTAGATTTTTAGATAACCAATCAAATCAATTAAAGTGATCAAAAAATATAAAAAAAACCCAAAACATCATCAGTGTAAGTTATCATATATCAGTTTACCGTGAATGAACATCATTTTGGGGCAGTCTTTAAGGACCAGGTCAGTGATTCCACAGTTGGTCAGAGTGATTCCCACCAGGTTCTTGCTCTTCAGAGACAAAATCTATACAAGCAAAACCATCTCAATGTTTATAAAACATACTGTACACTGGAGAACGATCAGTTATATCTATAACTTCTGTTCCCTGAAGGGGAGAACGCGGTACAAAGCATAAGTGTGGGATATCACGCCCTGCGTGTCCTGGCTGAAGAAACCTTTATTCACGCCTTTAAGGCAGATGACCTGTGATGACATGCGAGCAGCGCCGCCTGCACATATACCCCATCATCACAGTCATCCCTCAGTTTGATAGTCGCTCTTCACCGAGCCAAGCTGCTCAGTAGAGCCACCTTGTGCTGTACCTCGTTCCTCTCCTTCAGGGAACAGAAGTTATAGATATAACTGTTTGTTCCCTTTCAGTTGAGTCACTCGGTACAACACATAAGTATGGGATATACATACACACCAGCAGAGCAGTCACCAAACTGGAATCGGACCACCACCACCTTAGTGTGCGCTACACCCAGCAGAAAGGACAGTATGAGCCACTGAAGGGGCTGTAACGTCCAAACGATAAAACCGCACAAAAGTGTGCAGTGATGCCCAACTAGCTGCCACACAAATATCAGCTACAGGCACCCCTTTAACAAGGGCCCATGGGGTTGGCATTCCCCTGGGGCAAAGCAAGACCTTTGATGCTGTACACCAGTGAGATAGCTTCCATAATCCAGTGGGACAGCCTCTGTTTAGACAGAGCTCTACCTCTGGCTGGAAGCAGCCAAACAGCTGGTCACATAAACACACACTGAGTGCGCTCAATGTAGGTATGTAGCACACGCACTGGACAAAGTGAAGGGATCCTCCTCTGCTCCTCAGATGCAAAAGGAGGGGAGCAAAAGCTCAGCAGTTCAAACTCCATTGAGCTATAAGATGCAGGCATGACCTTAGGAAAATAGGCAGCATTCCGACGCAATACGACCTTGTGGCCATCAGGAGAGAACTGTGTGCAGGAGGGATGCACAGACAGAGAATGAAGGTCACCCACTCACTTTGCCGAAGCCAAAGTGAGAAGTAATGCAGTCTTACATGAGAGAAATTTCATATCCACAGACTCAAGGGGTTCAAAAGGGGGGCTACAAAGGGCCTCCAGCACCAAAGACAAGTTCCAAGCAGGGACACTGGACCTAAGCATGGGTCTCAGCCGGCGAACCCCTTTCAGAAAATGTATGGCGAGGGGATGTGCACCTGCTGTCACCCCGTCAAAGCCAACATGACAAGCAGATCTAGCTGCTAAATAAACCTTAACTGGCGAAAATGAAAGGCCCAGCAGCTCCTGCAGGAATGTCAAAACATCCACAATAGAGCACTGAAATGGGAGAGTGTGGCGGTCCTGGCACCATTGCTCAAAGGCTCGCCATTTGTATCCAAGCCTCTAGTGGATGAGGCCCTAGTGCTCTGAATTATCGTTATCACACTAGGTGGCAGACCCTTAGCAAACAAGTTTGACCTCTCAGCAGGTAAACATGAAGGCACCACAGACCCGGGCGCGCATGAACCACATCTCCTCCTGTCTGAGAGAGGAGGTCCCTGTGGAGAGGAAGCTGCCAAGGACTCGCTGCTAGCAGGCTGATTATCTCTGCATACCACGACCTCGTGGGCCACCAAGGGGCCACTAGAATCAGAGAGACAGATTGCCAACGCACTCTCTCTAGAACTGGTGGTATCATTTTCACTGGGGGAAATGCATAAAGGAGCGCGTCCATGCCCAAGGGTGCATCATGGTCGATTATGGAGAACAGGGGGCAGTGAGTATTTACCCTGGAGGCTACTTGCACCTTGCCAGATAGATCCCAAATCTGAGCCACTATCAAAGTGACAAGTGACCCTGTGACTAGACAGCTTCAACAGGGGAATGGGGGCGTGTCCCTCCCTGCCTGGCCCTCCAGGACTGGACGGAAATGTTTGAGAGCTAAGAACACTGCTAACAGCTCTAACTGGTTGATGTGCAGCTCGCGCCGGGCTGCAGTCCAGATCCCTCCCACTGATCCCCCTCCCACAACCAATCTCCTAGGCCAACTGCATTCAAGAGCTGTCTGAGTGTTAGCATCTTGAACTTGTACATTCATAGATACTTGTTCAAGACTTGCAGGTCGAGGATGGGACGAAGCCTTCCCCCTTTTTTCAGAACAACAAAATAACGTCAGTACCAGCCTTTTTCTGTCTCCAAAGCAGGGAGCACTCGTATTGCTCTTTTCTGCAATAGCGCCTTTATTTCCTCCCTCAGTATCATTGGCTGGATGGATGTCAACAGTAGTGTTTACAACTCTCCGGAAACAAGGTGGCTTAACTCGGAACTGCAACCGGTAACCCATAGCTGGGGTGGCTGTAGCTCAGGTGGTAGAGCAGGTCAGCTACTGATTGGAAGGTTAGTGGTTCGATCCCTGGCTCCCCTAGTCTGCATGCCAAATATCCTTGGGCAAGATACTAAGTTGCTCTCCGATGCAGCCATGCATCCAGTGTGAATGCGTATGAATGCTAGATAGAAAGCACTAAAAGGTACTAAAGTACAGAAGAAAGTGCTTGTATGAATGGGTGTGATTGGGGGAATGAGGCATGTTGTATAGAGCACTTTGAGTACTCCAGGAGAGTAGAAAAGCGCTATATAAGAATCAGTCCATTTACCATTTACCACAGGGTTCGCAGCACCCACGGAGAGGGGGTGCAAGCGTGTCACTGAGGGAAGTGAGCAGCCAGCTGACTGACCTGCAGCACCGCTGGCGGGGCGTTGTCACCCCCCAGTGTGTCTGCAGGACCTGACCTGGCTCATTCTGCCTGCAGGCTGAGCATTTGCGATTATTTGAGAATGAACACTCTTTATTGATTGTAACATTGGAGGCACCTTTCCTGGGGTACAACAATGAAAAAAACAGCAGGAACACTTGATGTGGCCACCTGAACATTTAACGCACCTGAACAGGGAGTTACAACCTGAGACATTTTGTGTGCAGGGGGTTTGTGCTTAGGGGAGACAGTGTGCCTCTGCGACACTACTGTCGAAGCCATCCCTCTGCCTAGAGAGAGCGCTGCACAGCGGGCCGCATGGAGGATGTAATCCGGGTTTCAACCCAGGTTTAAGCCTGTCAGCACTCCTGCATGGTTCCGGATCATCTTCAGCTAACCCATCAACATATTCCATGTGGTCAGCCCAGCTAATTGCGGGGACATCAACTGGATAATCCTTGTCTTTGGACTCGGACCAAGCTGGGCCTCCAGACTCGGAAAGAAGAGGTTCATGCCATGCAACAGCCATCTGTCCCAGCACTTTTTCCACAAACGTCACCCGTCTTTCCAGGGTCGAGCGCCGGAACTGGCGACCAAACGCACAGGTTACGGGCTCCGTCAACGCTCTCCTAGCGTGGATGATTCCCAGGCAGACAGGGCAGGCATCGTGCTGGTTGCCTTTGTGCAAAGAGAAACCACACCCCTGAGGACAGGGGCGAACAGAACATTTCTGCTTCACTCACTTTGGTTTGGAGTCCATTCCAAAAGCAAAGCGATACGCTGCACAGGAAAACAGCCTACGCACCAAGGTTAAGGCTAACACCAACAGGGGCAGTTAAGCTAAGTTCAAGTCGGCAGACAACAGAGCTAACTAGCAGCAGCTAGCTAGCTAGCCCAAGTCAGCAGAGGTGTTCTCGGCGAGGTGACGAGAGTAAGAACTGAGGGATGACTGTGATGACAGGGGGTATATGTGTAGGCGGGGCCGTGCGCGTGTCATCACAGGTCATCCGCCTTAAAGGCGTGAATAAATGTTTCTTCAGCCGACACGCTAGGGCGTGATATCCCACACTTATGTGTTGTATCGAGTGAATCGACTGAAAGGGAAACCAAATTTTAACCAAAAAGGAACCAAAGACTACATCAGTAACTGTGCGTTTGTGTCTGAGTGCATGCGTACCTGCACATGGTCATCCTCAGTGACAGGGTCTGAAGTGCTGGTTGATTTGTCAGCCATTCGTTTCCTCCTCACTGCCATTCGAGGCCTGGCTCTTGAAAGATCTACACAAAATAAAGAGCAAAACATAATCCAAGTTTAAATGTACCTGCCTGCCTGGTAAACAGGCTGAATAGCAGACTAATATGAGAATTCTCATTTTAAAACTTATCACATCCACAAGATTTTCAGAAAACTTACTCTGACTGTGAGATCAAGGTCACGGAGATTGAACTCATACAAAACACTATATTTGGTAAAGCTATGTTTTCTAGTAGAGCTGCGATGAGCTGCTCTGTTTATTTAGAAAAAAATACAAAGAAAAGCCACAGGGTCCAGATGTCCCAGCTATACACAGGGACCTGAACACAGCTTCCAAGTGTGGCGCTGTGCTAAAGCCTCAAAGTAAAACCCTACATGGGCATGGCACGCAATCTGTGTGATTCATGGCTTTAAGGTTTGCAAGAGAGATGTCACATGCAGTTTTACACACACGCGCGCACACGCACGCGCACACACACAGATTTCTAAAAGTAGCTGCTGAGTCGTGAAGCTGAACTGAATAAATTGTGCGTAAATAATCACCATTTATTCAGGTTTGAATGTGTATATTTGTCAAAAACATGTCTGGTCAGATTGCTTTGTATTTGTGTGTAGATTAGAGCATGCATATGTAATTCCTCAACAGCACATATCACTGTGGAAACTTGTGGATTATATCGTACGCATTCGTATCACTTTTTCTCTGCGTAGCTTGTGTATTCGGGCTGTGCGTTATGACGATATACTCTATCGTTTCATGCATCAGTCAAAATATTTGACGCCCAGCTGAAAACACTTCACACAAGTCGAGTTGCCCGAGATTCACAGAATTTACAGAAAAAGCACTCTCGTGATCTATGTCGTTATCGGGATATGAGATTTTGGTCACATCGCACAGCCCTATTCTGTATTATCTTGTTAATAATTTTACATCTTTATTAAGTTTGACTCTGGATACTGTAGCTCCACTGAAAACAAGAACAACCCTAGGTTTCTCTTCAGCACTGTAGCCAGGCTGACAAGTCAGAGCACTGTTGAGCCAACCATTCCTTTAATGTTAAGTAGTAATGACTTCATGAACTTCTTCACTAATAACATTTTAACCATTAGAGAAAAAATGACTGACAATCATCTCACAGATGTAACATTATCTACAGCTACTTTCAGTACCATTGATATTCATTTAGAGTCTTTTTCAGTAATTCCTTCCTCCAAACCATCATCGTGTCTTCACAGGGAGGTGAGGATGCAGCTCTATCATCAACCATTGGTTTTACTTTTTTTTTTTGGGCTCCAGTAATGTGGAGAGAGAAACAGTCTGTTGACATGCTAAGTGTGAATGACTGGCACACATAAAACAAACAGATTCTTCTTCTCATCACCTTTTAGGCAGTCTTGTTTCATATTCTTTGCCTTTCACACTAAAGCTGCCTGGCGTCTGGATCAAGGTGGGGATGTTTTAAAGAGACAGTAACACGTGTGTGTGTGTGTGGTTTTGCTCTGAGTGCTTGAACAGAAGTAAATAACAACCAAATTATGAAAAACTTCACAGAGGTTTTAAAAACAGCCTCATGTATGCTAACATATGTTCATGGCTCCACAAATAAAAAGAAGTTTCACTCCTCAGAAGCTGGAGACCGTGTTCCTGTTATTGCAGTCTTACCTGTCTCTGATACCAACGACACAGAGGACGTGCGGGTGCATGATCGGGTTAAGGGTCGCCTTGGAACAAAGTTATCCTGCTGTGATCCTGAGGCCATAACAGAGGCAGAGGAGGGCTGCCTCTTCCCCTGACCAGTCTGAGGTCCTAGTCTCCTAGGATCATTATTTACAGCGCCACCGCTGGGCTCCACACTGTCCACATTAGCAGGACTAGAAGTCAGAGGGACAGAGGGCCGCTCCGCGCCCTCTCTGCCACTTCCTGCAGCTCTGTCAGGGGCTGTTCCATGGGTGGCGTCCATCACCACCCTCCTACATCCACCCACATGGCCAGATGTGGCTCCTGCAGGTCCAACTCTGGCCAATGAGCCGGTCATTGTCCTTACTCCAGTCCTTGATGCTGGAGTGTCCTCTGATGTCCCACTAGCTCCTGGTCTTCCACAGGCTTCCACAGTCTCAGTAGTAATTCCTTTACTGCTACTCCTCCTGCTGCTCTCAGTAGCAGCCTTCATGTCTGCTTTAATCTGTTCACTGGTCACCTGGCAGCTCTTCTCACAGCTGTTCTCTGTAGCATGAGCCTTTGGCTGATCAGACACTGACATGGATATAGCCACGTTGTTGCCCCTCCTCAGTGGAGTCTTTCCTTTACCTGGAGACAAAACAAAACACTAAATTTAAAAATCTTGACACTAGTAGAAAATTTTTAAGCTGTCATAATTACAATCAAATTATGTGTATAGGACTGATACATGAAGAAAAGACCGCGTAAAAGACGCTTGAATCAAAACACATCCTGAATCCTGTCCACTATCCCCCTCCACAAACCCAATGATCAAGCACTTGGTTGTGACTTCTGGCCGTGATCTGTATTGTGCCACACCTTTTGTACAGGAGGCCGGCTGCTCCAAACATGAAGGTGGCATTAACCTGGAAACAAGGCCTTCCTCTTCCTCACTGTCTGAGTCTGAGATGACCTGTGAGGGCTTGGGCACGCTGGAACAAGCTGATCTGCACTGCTGGACTAAACCACTGGGACCTGGAAGTGGAATTCAAATTAAATAATGTGTAAAATGTATACAAGCCATGTAATTTCCAAACACCAATTGCTTTTTTAATGATCAGTCAAAGACTAGCTCCAGACCTGCTTGTTCCTCATCAGGCGGCTGTGATGTTGCAGCCTGGTGACTGGGCCCTGGAGCCATGTCACCTTCTTCAACCTCTGCTTCTTTCAGCTCTATCTGAGGCTCAACGTCCATGTTCTCCTCCTCAAAAAGTTACATTAATATCAGAACACCAAACCTGACTCTATTAATTACAGAATGAACATTTTTACCTCCTCTTCATCCTCTTCATCTTCTTCCTCCATTCCATTTACTTCTGCTGGTGCTGTCAAAACAAGTTCTTTAATTCAACATTACAGCCATCCATCATCTTCCACGTCAGGGTGTGATGTAAAGTCATATTACTTTATAGAACTGAAGAGAGGGCAGTTAGAAAAAGGATGAAGAGTGAAAAGGCCGATGTACACCAGTTGGATGTCAGCTCATTTAAGAGCAGCGCGAATTAGAAGCTCCGAAGCTTTACAAACACGTATGATACGATCCACAAGTGTGTGCAACTTTGTGTTTCTTAGATTGATACATCTCACACTATATCATTTAAATACTTAGCGATACTTGGCAAACAAGGGAAAACGATGGCAATGTGCATGTGACAGTTACCGTGCAGCTTCAACACACTGACAGGTCAGAATGTGCCCGTGAATACAGTTTTGTAATAAAGCAGCCCTCCTTCTATGGTTTGTGTAACTAACAATGAGGCACATGTATAACAACTCTACAGGTAGCACATCCATGCCTGGATAAGACTAAAAATGGGGAGAAGTTTTCCCTTTAAGCAAACAAGATGCCAGTGCAGTAGCCAAAGCCTTACAGAAGTCAACCCAAGGAAACTGATCAGAGATCTCCAGAGAACCAGCTGGAAGCACAACCGGTGGCAGTGACCATTCCACATACTACCAGCAACCAGACAGCAGTTAAGGTTAAAGGTCACACTATGCCAGCCATTGCAAGAGGATTACAGAACCACAGTAACAACCCAAAGATTTAAAACGATCTCCACGTTGACACTGACGAAGACAACAAGTGTGTATGACGTGCTAGGCCCTTTTCACCCTACTCACCCTAAGTGGAAGCGGATGGATGGATGGACTCTAAACTCAGATCAAACTGAGGTTATTGTACTTGGCCCTAAAAATCTTAGAAATGCAATATCTAGCCAGACTCTTACTGTGGATGGCATTACCCTGGCCTCCAGTAACACTGTGAGGAACCTTGGAGTCATTCTGACCAGGATATGTCCTTCAATGCACATATTAAACAAATATGTATGCTTTCTTGCATTTGCACAGTATCTCCATTATTAGAAATATCCTGTCTCAGAGTGACGCTGAAAAACTACAGGGTGGGCCATTTATATGGATACACCTTAATAAAATGGGAATGGTTGGTGATATTAAAGTCCTGTTTGTGGCACATTAGTATATGTGAGGGGGCAAACTCCTCAAGATGGGTGGTGACCATGGTGGCCATTTAGAAGTCGGCCATCTTGGATACAACTTTTGTTTTTTCAATAGGAAGAGGGCCATGTGACACATCAAACTAATGTCACAAGAAAAACAATGGTGTGCTTGGTTTCAACGTAACTTTATTCTTTCATGAGTTATTTACAAGTTTCTCTTTGTTCACAGCCATTGACACAGCCATCAACAAAAGTGATGGTTTGGTGGGGGTACAACGACAGTGGGTCCATTCTTCATCAGGCCATTGGATATTTGAAATTGCTACATGATGATGTTTCCCTCTTTATGCACTGAAGCTGGCACGTTCCCTGAGTTTTTCCAGCA
>VOQK01018042.1:2545-23070 GCA_015052645.1 Benitochromis conjunctus
TCTTCTGGTTGTCAGCATCCTCTGTAGGCTGCTGAGGACTACAGGTAAGGCTGTCCTCCTCAGCATCTGGCTCCATCTCCCTGGAGAAAAAAGATAGGTTTAGTGTAAAAAAAAACCCCAAAAAACTTCAAATGTTTCTTTTCCCTTTTGTGCGAAGAAGCACAAGGTAGCTCTAAAAACTAAAATTTCATATACTATCAGTGTATAAAATAAGTTCAGGTGTTCAGGAACAGCTTTCATTGCAATCGGGTTGAGGTCTGATTAAACTATTGCAACAACTTGATTCCTTAATTTTTCAGCTGCTCTGTTGTAGGTCTGAGTTGTTTTTCAGTTCGAATTACTGTCTGGGTCCTGTGGCTATAAAACAAGCCCAAAACATCACCCCTTCACGGCTGTTATGAGCTGTTTGTGTTGATATGTTTGCTCTCCTCCAAATGTGGTGTTTTGCATTGTGGACAAAGACCTCCACTTTGGTGTCTTCTGACATTGTTCCAGCAGTCTTGTAGTTTATTGAGATGCATCTTTTCATATTTAAGCCTTGTTGCCATGTTCTTTTTAGAGAGAAGAAGCCTTCTCCTGGGAACCCCAAACACTCAGCACAATCTGAGTCTGAGATATACCTCTTGCTTTGTTTTTTTTGCCAGGACTGCATAGAGTTCTGTGAAAACTTTATTATTCACACAACTGCAAGAGTCTCAAGCACAGACTGTTTTTACAGTCACTAATCTGAAGTATCAGTCTTTGTGCAGTTGATTATAGTCCAAACATGGTCAAGAAAGATGGATACATGGAGAAAAAACATTTCATTAAACAGTGTGAATAAGAGGACAAGTACAGATGACTCACAGGTCCTCAACTGGCAGTTTAGTAAATACAGACCATAAAAGCCACACAGTGTTCTTTTGTGAAAAAGGTAGTAGATCTTCTTCAGTAAATCTTCAAGTTTCTGGCATTTCTTCAATGGAATAAACTTGACTAATTTCTTCGAACAAAAACACGATGACAGGGTACGTACATTTTTGTGGAGGGCCATGTAAGACTATAGTCAAACCCAAACTGAAGCCATTTGACCCAGGTTGCAGATGTGCTAACAAGATCAATTCGCACACAGAGTGATGATGGTTGCAAATGGGCCTCAGAGTTATATCTACAATAAGACAGTCAAAGTGTGTCTGTGTAGACTCTTAGTCATGCAGGTCATGGTACTCTAAAAGAAAGAAAGCAAATGGACTCCTTTAATTTTCTTGAAGAGGCTTCACCTCTCATCCGAGAAGCTTCCTCAGTCTTCTAGAACCAAATCACAAGTAAAGGCCATTAATGGCACATGGAGCGCTAGTACTGTCCACTCAGATAGGTTGTTGTCTAAAACTGGCTTTACAGGCAAACCTTCACAGGCAAATCTGGCTTTCTCAAAAAAAAAAAGAAAAAAAGAAACAGTGTTGTCACGGACGTGGAATGATGAAATGGGAAACAGAGCAAAAATCTCATCTTACTGAGCAGCAGTTTGTAGTTGGAAGCAGTAATATATTAAACGTGGTGATGAAACCAACAATAATATAAACTTCTGTTCAAAACACATTGCATCAGAAAATTACAATAAAAAAAGCAAAAGCTCTTTGGTGTTTGTTGTCTGTGTCTGTTGTTACAGACGTAATCAGAACTTAAACCTTTTTTGCAACACTGACACAGAGTTGTGTCATCTTTTTAACTTTACATGGAAAATTAATTTATTAATTAACAATTATTAATTTACAGATTTAGCAATAACAAAGCAAGATTTGCACCAAGTTTTGTAAGCAAAGCAATGGAAAGAAGAGGAGTGAATGGGATGAAGAAGACTGTGAAGTGTCTACTGTACAGCTGGAGTTAAATGTGCATGATTAGAACCCCTCTATACTAAGTTATGATATTAATGAGAGTGTTGGTCCAGGTTGTACCCCGCCTCTCATTCTATGACAGATGGACTAGACTCCAACAGCTAGGCCAGTTATTAAACAGTTTTCCTTCAATGGCCCTTCCTTCACACCTTAAGGAGAGAGGAGAATACGGTAAAAAAAAAAAAACATTAGGTACTATAATAACACCACAAATTTTCTGGAATATGGTGTAAACATAGGCACATTTTGTATTATTTGTTTAAATTAGTGCTAATTTGCATGATTTTCCAGAACAGAAGTGAACGTCTATTCTGTGTCAAAGTGAACGTTCGATAAAAGCAGGTTTAGAGTTCTGTTTTCCCAAAAGAGATTCTAAATAATAAATTATCTATTTAATAAGGAATTTAGTGTTTTATAAATCAGGCTCTGAATCAACAAATCATCTGTAATTCTCTGCACAGATATGAAAAATAAGGAATTTTTGATGCATTCAGCTGCTACTGAAGTGGAGATTTCTGGAAAACAAAAACTCAAGCTAAAAAAAAAAGCTATGTATTATAAAATTTCATATATTCTTACTTATTACGGTTTACACATAAGATGTCAAATAATCATCATACTTCACAACTAACTAACAGCCAGTGATCGAGATAATCATTAGACAACCAATAATTTATGACATATTCTGAGGTAAAAACACCTAATTTAAGTTATTTGGACACGTTATGACTTAAATAAAGAGTATTAGTATAGTGTGTTAGTTAAGTTGAAAGTTTAGGTCGTTATTTTTGAAAATTCGGCATTTATATGAACAACAAAATCTGCAGTGTTTACCTGTAACCTCTGTTTCCGTTCTTGTTCCTCTTAGAGTCATCTCCACCCAGAGCTGTCTGGGCTCTGCCCGTACGAGCGCATCGGTCCTTCCTCTCTCCATTACTATCTCCTCCACCTCCCCCTCTGCCCCTGCGCTCTGACTGTGCACCATTTGCCAACATCCCATTCCCCTCTTTCAGTGGACGGTGTGAGTGATGGTGGTGATGCCCCTTATTATCTCCTCCTCCTCCCCGCAGATCATTATTTTCCTCCTCAGGGGAGCCAGCCTGGTGGTGGTGGTGCCTGTGCCCCTGCCCTCCATTGCGGCTGTGACTCATCTCCCCTCTCCTCTCTTTTGTCTGTGGACCATCAGGGTTGTGATCTCTGCTCCTGCTGTGATGGGTGTGGTGCCTCCCTCCCCGGACATCTCCTTCATCTCTGCTCTCCCCGCTCCTGTCGTGGTGGTGGTGATGCTTCCTGGAGTGTGTGTGAAAGCTGTCATCCTGCCGGAGATCCCCTGCCTCCTCCCACCCTCCCTCAGGGGCCCTGCTGGATTTGTCTCCATTCTTGGACTCCACCCTAAGGGGCCTGTCCAGGTGAGTCTTCATGTCGGGATGCAGATGGAGGGCGCTGGACATCAGTAGGCGGTCATCGGGGTCGAGCTCGTTGTACAGGGCCTCGCTGCTCGCTTTTATGTTATGTCTCCTAAGCTGGTTAGTCCTCTGCTCCCACACAGACATAGCCTTTGCTGAGCGCTGCTGCTCTTTGCTGCAAACATCGAATAAAACCCACAGGAAAAGATCATGGAACAGCAATAAGTAATGACATATAACACATTTAGCTCTACTTTATGAGGTGAACATTGCAATCCACACTTTCATCCATAGCCACACTGTCATCTGCGAATTCTAACATTTATTTTTAAAATGACACAGGATAAGTGAGTTAGAAACAAGCCTATGGATGCGTCAGCACAGATGTGTGCAATGGTGAAACATTTACTTACCATGCATGAATATGTATCTCAAAACTAACACAGAATAATTAGACAATTTTTCTTACAGTTGTCATTCTTACAATCTTCGTACAATGTCTCACAATGTTGTCATACAGGGTACACTCTTGCAATGTGCACTCGAAAAAATATCTATTTATTGGCAAAATGTTGGCTTTGAGTAATTCAATGATATGTAAATTTTTCATGTCATTTTGTTACAGAATGTAAACAGTTACATTTAAAGGAGTCTTGTTAAATGAAACGTACTCGATTGGTATATATTATGTTTATTCCAGGTATATTTTCTTTAATGACTAATGAGTTGAATGAACAAACCTTTACTCACATTTTAGTCAAAAAAATAATTGATGCCCTCATAAACATGAAGCATTATTTTTGTGTCTAAATGGGAGATCCTTATTCTTAATTTGGATATTTTGACATCTAATTCTCTTACCATTAAGTAAGTCTTATATTACACTGTTAAGCTGTTAAATGTTGTGAAGTTACATTATAAATCTCCGACTATAATATGTGTTATGCAAGTTTTTACGTTTCTTTTAGGCACAGAGTCAAATTTTCTTCTCTAATCTAACTCACTACTCTTTGGTATGGCTGAACAGGGGCAAAGTATAAATCTCACATATTGTTATTAAGGCGTCGTCCTCTTTTAGACTACATGCAGGCTTTTTGTGGTATATAAGAGTTTTGCGCATTTTATAAAAGTATTTCTTTGAATGCTCTTTTTTTTTCACTCAGGTGAATGTTTGCTAAAAAAGAAAAGGTTTATAATAATAAAGTTAAAATCACATGTACAACTATTTAAAACTTAATACAGGTACCCAATTTCTCAGATTTGCCATGCAAAGAGATGCAAAAGAAAGTAACAACCAGTAAGATTAGATTTTTTTAAATTAATTTCATAAATTGAGCATTTACTTACAGATATTTATCTTACTAAAATACAGAAGTTGTAGCCTCTCCTTCCATGAACTCCTCCTACATGATCAGGAGTTGAGCTACCAACCCTGACACAGCTACATCTTAGGCCCCTGAAAGATCTATGTTGCATATTGTGAGGCCATCATGTTGTCTAGCAACCATGTAACAGACTAAAATCACAGGTTTACAAACCTGTATTATAATATGTACTATTGTTATTGTATTACAAACTAGCCAACTCACTGTCATTGCTGTGCACAGACCGAGCATGCTTACCCTGGAGCTAAGTCCTTTAAACAAAAACACCTAGAGTAATCTATCCCTCCAAGGTAATCCTCAAGACTCTAAGTATTAGTAAATTACCACATATGGATAGATTATAAGGCCCCTGATGCCCTAGAGGACCCTGACTCTTAGAATCATTTGTAAATTTGTGGAACAAGTTATATTGAGTATTGCTGCATGGTGGTACATGTCAGAAATTAAAATCAAAAGAGACGGTCAAAACTTTGATGTGCCTATTATTTAGCATGTACACTGGTGGAATTGTTGGGTTTGTGTTATCGTCCCAAAACTATCTTTAAAGACCTCACGTCAGTAAACTTTATTGAAACAGTAACATTGGACATTTTGACGTTGTCATGAGGTGTACATACGTTTCCATGTACATTAGTAGTTCCAGTGGATCCTCTCTTACAAATAAATAAATATAAATAAATAAATATTGATACTTGCTATTTATTACAATGACATTTGATTCAAACTCTGGATTTTTAGATTATTGAAACCTTATGATTTGACGTACATGTGCACACAACATATTAAGACTTGTATTATCAGATGTCTATATTCCAAATTGAAAACATATATTTATATATTAATACTTATATACATGCTAATTTTATGCCTGTCTCATTGTGTGTTGCTTGGTGAATTTATTTTAATTTTACAGGACTTCTTGCAACATAACAGTGTAAACTGTTCCCAGATGCAAGATAAGTTTGTTTTCTGTTAATTATTAGAAAGACACTACAGCTACTACTAAAACTTATTAAGTATTTGTCAACCATGATGTGAAACCTAGAACAGCTGTTGCAGCAGACAACATCAAAACGTTTACTGGGACTTCTTAATATGGCATGCCTCACTGACACTGCACAGGGTGACCCGAGTCATGGTTCAGGCAGGGAAATCATGCAGTGGGTAATAGATCCTCTATAAGACAAGCAGAGTTTAGGGGAAGATGATCTGAGATAATAACTATGGACGAAATGGGAGCTTTTGTTTATTTCTCAAAATAAAAAAATCAAACATAAACATCAATTTAATGTAACAATATTCCTGGTTATCATTAATGTAATGCATACTGCTCCTGTTCACAGTATGATTTGTGAGTTTTATGGGTTAGGTCATTTATTTCCATTTCATCACCTGTACCTCAAGACACATCGAGCGGGGGAGGAGTAGACAGTATAACTCCTAAGAGACAGACAGGGAGACAGAGGACAGGACAGGTATCCACAGACAGGTGAACTACCGAAATACATGTAGGCGACTGCAAGAAATGAAAGCCAGAAATGCTACAGTAACTGGTGAGATATTGTGATATAGCACATGCAGGCTCAAAAACACAAGAAGAGCAGTCCTTATAAGAAACCAGTGTTAACTCAAAGAGCTGTGATGGCCTTCCAGCAGCACCGTAATCAATTAAGAGAGCGGATCACCAGGAAGGAGAGCAAAAGCTGGTTGTTGTTGTGTTTTTCTTTTAGTGACAGCCTGGGGTCTACAATAACAAATAGACTGGCAATGCCAAACTGCCTGTGGTAGTAGCAAAGCAGAAAAATTAAACATTTATAGACAAATTATTCACATCACAGAGCTGAAGATCTATTACTGTAGGCACCAAAGGCCAGGCAGAGGCACAACAAGCTACAGTTTACACTCAAAAGTAAACCACAGTGGCCCCGTGTGCCATCTGCTGTAGTGCAGTTTGTGATGACTTACAAAAGAACCATAAATACATTTCACTTTACTAGCAATGAAGTTATGACAGAACACAGTTTAGTTTTATGAAGGTGCAGAGAAAAGGAGAGGAAAAGAGAGGACTGGAGGAGCGGACAGACTGTCAGAAAGTGGGACGATACAAGAACACGAAGAGATGTGAAGAGGGAAAAAAATAATCAATTGCAGAAAAGAAAGGGGACATAAGGGATGAAAGACTAGAAGAGAAGGCGAAGAGGAAAGGAAACAGGAGAGGAGACCAGGAGGAGAATATTGTAACAGAGAGTGATAACTCACGGTGACTGAATGCTGCTGATGGACGACCTGCGAGAGAGTGCATCTCGATTTTGCTTTACAAAACTGTACATGCAGAACAAAAACAAAGGAAAAAAAAATGAGACACAAACCCGAAGGGGGCAGGTGGACAAAAAGACTGACATTCCACCTGCCCCCTGCCTTCTGTGTTACAGCAAAGGACTAATCTGTGCAAATACTTCAATAACACAACAGCAACGCAAAAACGTGTGACATTTTCATGACGAAAACTGAAATTGAAAACCATTCAGGAGTTTCAATCCAAAACGTATGAAGAGGAAAAATGCAATCTTATATTTTACAATGAAATGTAGAGTTTTAAACATATTTAGATGTTCAAAATGATTTCAAATGACGAGTCTTAGACTTTGTCTTTAGTTTTGTAATGAAACCCTGAGTTTCTCTGAAACAGCACATTCAACACACATAGTAAAAATAAAGAGTTTCTTATGAGCCCACTGACTTTTGTGTTAGCACACTGCTCAATGCACAAACTAAACATTTCTGACAATGCTGAAACTAATGCACAGGACCACATGATAACACTAAGAGCAGTGTGATGGGGAACAAGTCTTCTAGCCGGGGATTTACAGCAGTAATCATTTTCTAACTGACCTCATTCTTAGTGAGGACGACGGCAAGTAAGGAGCAAGTTTTACAAATGAATGAAAAAAATAATCTCATCACAAAAAGACCTATGCAGAAATATTTAACACACAGGTGGAAACAATCACGCACGAACACAATGCAGAGACAATGCATTGTTGTTGTTTTAGTGAATAAGGTGGGAAAATACAGTGAGACATGAGAATTTATAGCTATGAATAACTGATTCGTTTGGGTTTCTCTGGTTTTCTTGTGCCACTTTGAGTTTCTTCATCGTTTTCAGTGTTGCCCTGTCTCTGTCATCATGCTTAATGTTAGTCTTCATGTCTCACTGTTTAAGATTTACATTAGGCTTACTCCCTGTTTATGAGCATCTCACGTGTCTTGATTTGGTTTTAAGTTGGGACGACATAAAAAAAAATGCAATCAACCCATAATTTGTTCACAACAACGCAGAAACAAACTGAAGGTTTAAACTTAAAAATGTAGCATTTAAAGACTTTAAGCAGACCTGTGAAAAACCAAGTACACCTCATGATTTAAGAGCTTCAGCAGTAATAACTTGAAGTAATATGTGGCGCTGTGTATTATATTCAAACATCTCCACTTTCATCTATCCAAAGGAGCATGTTCCACAAGTCCTTTTGTTTGTTCAGATGCAGCTTTGCAAACCAGAACCACGCTGCTGTGTTCTTTTTAGAGAAAAGAGGCTTTCTTTTGGCAACCCTTCCAAACAAGTCACACTTTTCAGTTTTTTTCTAAGTGTGCCATCAATTTTTATGACATTGTGTTATGACAAACCTGCTAAACTTTCAAGTCATTTGCATTTGAATTTGATTAGCAGCGCCCAACTTTATTTATACTTCTTACACTCTTAATTCCTAAGCGTGTACTTAGTTTTCCAATGACTGCAGAATCCTGTGAAAACTTCGAGTATCACATCGAGCAACTGCTCTGATTTTCATGATTGTCTGCTAATCGTTACCTGCTAACTTCAGTATTGACAGAGAAATAATTGGGACACGATATTTAAAATACTACTGATATTATCATCTAAAGATGCAGAATGGAGAGCTGCATCATTTGTAAGTCATAATTAAACAACAGATTTGATTATAAAATGCCATTTTAGCAGCAGGTAGCAACACTCAGGGGCAAAATAAAAAAATATACCATGAAATTTGCTAGTGGAAGCTCACATGTATTACTCACTGAAGCTTCCTTAATAGCCTATAATACTAAAGAGGGTCAAGAGTAGGGTGTAATACATAAGCAACACCACAGGGGCACTGTCATAATGGGAGTGGATGAGAAGTTCAGAACACAGACAAGTCAAACAGGGTACAAATATACACACAGACATGTCAGACTGAGAGGGAAGAACCTACGGAAAGATATCACACAGTTTTATTTCCGTGTGGGACTGAACAGAGCTGCTGTCTGGGGAAAGAGATACTTACGCAGCAATGGAAATGTTGGCTGCTGACATCGGGCTGACTTCTTTAACTTCCAAAGCTTTCTGCAGAGCAAGCTTCTTATTGGCTGCCTCCTCCTGCTCCTCTTCATCCTTCAGCCAGTGACAACCAAGACATTAAATTGTGCTTAATGGGAATATATTACTATTGCAACAGACTTCCATAGTTTTCTGGGCAAAATCGGATTAGGCAGTCATGACCTTTGTTTAGGGAAAAAAAAGTCAATCAGAATTTAATTGTGTCATCTGATATTGTAGAAATTTTACCCAAGACAGATACCGAGCACTGCTATCTGTTTTCAGCCATAAATAACCCTAACAGAGCCATGAAAATAGGATCACATCAAACCCAGCAAAAGCTTGCTGAAAAAGCTCACTCTGCCAGGTGTCTCAGCAACACTGAAATTTGTTCAAGGAGTGAAGGGTGAATCTGTCTTTATTGTGTTTGCTGCAAATATGTCCAAAAATCAACATCTGGCAAGTGTTGTTGTTTTTTTTGCTGGGTTGGTTTTCCCGCCTACCTTCGTCAGCTCTTGTGCATTTGCAAGGTTATCGACGGCGATAGCCAAGAAGACATTCAGGAGGGTGTCTGAAAAACAACGGCACTCAGGAGCAACAACAGTTGGACAGATTAAGTATTCATTGGCTTTTCCCACCAAACTAGTAGCAGTCTGAAAAATTGACGCTGAATGGATCTGTCAGTTTACCTGACAGAGCGGGGTCTAATTTTTCATCTCAAGTTGGGATCTTGACAACAGTACTTGAAGACTGAGAGAGTAAGAACTTACTCCTACCTGGCAAAATATTTTAATCTTTTATCACCTTTGTTTTTCAGAGAAATCACTCATATTTCAGCCTATATTTACAAGCTTGAGATACTTAACTTGCATATATAATGGTTTATTGTTGATAAGGTCATTATTTACATTACAATTAAATGTTTTTCTGTATTTGATGGGCACTACTTCTCACTGTGGATATGCTGTGATGTCAAAAAGGATACAGTTTCCAAAGAGTGTGAGGACGATGAAATAGATGGAGGACAACATGCCGCCGCGAACGCCTCCTTGAGACTCAATCCCGTGGTACATCACGGCGTTCCAGTCCTCGCCAGTCAGAATCTGAGGAAAACGAGAGTCAGAGTAAGGCTGGGGCCGTCGGCAGGTTGTAAAGGAGTGTGCAAATCTCACCGAGCGCAGAATCAAATTACTTTACAGAGTGAGGGCTTATGAGCACAGGCTAATTGAAGGATTATCAGTGAGCCCATTAGGGCACATGGAGGTATGCAGACCCCTCATTTGCTCTAATTAAAATGACTGATAACAAACTTTATTTTTCCATAGTGTCAATATGCTCTTATTCTCATTTGGAAAGCATGAGTGCGCACATATGTGTACTGTTTTGTTTTCTTCTTTTACCTGAAACACCGTGAGGATGGCTGCTGGGAAGGTATCAAAGTTTGTTGTTGGTGTTTCATCTTCGAAGTTAAACCTAAAAAGGATTCACAACAACATCATTACAAACTGAAAAAAAATTGGAGCAAATGTTAAAAATGAGGTTCCAGTCAGGTGGGCTCTACCTGCAGTTCAGGAAAGTCACTTGGATTAATGGGATAAAAAAAAGAAAGCTGTGGGGAACGCTGCATGTTTCAGGACACGAGAAACATGAGAGCACAAAAAAGGACAGACTCACACTGCAGTCACACCTGGATCATTCTCTGCAACACCCCCACCACACCACCACACACATTTACACACACATTTGTACTTCTATACCTGTGAGGACATTCAAATATCATTTCCTGACCCCAACAATTAAAGGATAAATGCAATTTATAATAACATGGATATTGCTTTTGTTGTTTCATTTATCCATAAGACTTTGCTACTGAAACTGTCAACAAACTGACAGCAGATCATGAGACAGACTGGATTTAATATTCCTTATGCCAACTCTGAACCAGGGAGAGTTCAAAGCCTTCCAACATTTAAAACATATTTGTGGCTGTTTGTGGTTCTCTGGGGTGAAATCTTGAAACTTTTTTTTAATCTTGTGTAAATATTCTCTGACTTCTCCTAAAAAGGTGGTGATCACAATTGCATTTTTATAAACTGATAAATTTAAATAGCAATAATACTGACACCAGGGCTCAAAGTAATAAATTACAATGACACTCAACAACTTTATTTGTTTTTTAAGAGAAAAAAAAATCTATAGCTTTAATTCTGAGTGATTCTGGTGACATCTGTTAAAGTAACACGAAGTTCATTGAAATTAACAGCTACAGCAGAGAAAAAGTGGCACGTTTAAGGCCACAGAGCTTCATTTCCAGTCAAGTGACACTCTGCTATCATTTTCAAATAAAACATGAATGCATTCATTGGTAATCCAACTCTTTTACACGTGTGCAGAAGCAGCCTTCTGTAGGCTAGATTGGAATTTATTTGGCTGGTTTTATCCTATCAGCCATAGCCAAGGCATAACTTCTGACAGCGCAACCAGTGCAGGGGGGCAAGGGCCAGAAGGTAGGAGGAGGCCAGCTGAAGTAAGTAATTAAAATGATTTTTTCCTGTGCTTTTGGGATCTCTAGCAGAATGCTCCGTAGCTGTAAATCTTTACAAGGGTGTTTACTGTGTGTATTCGTCAGGTTGTTAGCTGACTGCTGTCTTTTGTTGTTTAGAATTATTAGCTATATATATATATATATATTTAGATTGTTGCTAAAGCAATAAAATAAAAAATGCATTTTAATAAATGCTCTTGCTGTGATGTGCATGGCTCTTTTCAACAAACCCATATTTTTACTATTATATGGAAACATTTTTACACGAGCACATTTTCCAGAGCTTACCAAACTCACCATTAAAACGTGCTACATGATGCATTGTCACCATCCTTACTTATTCTTTTAGCATAAAACAAACTAAACATTTAACTCCCAACCATTTTGCATGTAAAATTATTCTAAATCAAATGCCAGCATTTACCCTAACATATTTTGCTCTAACTGCTCTTTGAATTAATGTTCATACAAAACGTACGCATCTTCCAAAAATGTCGAACACTAACACGTCCTCACAAAGACAGAAGAACAATACATTGATGGGAGTCGGTTTTTTGGATTTCTTTAAAGATCCAGGGAGAGCTTAGTCTTCTTACATCGAGTGGCGGGGGGAGTGTTTTATGTAGATGAAGGCTTGTAGAGAACAATGGAAGGGGGACCATGCAACAGAAGGACATAATGGTCACCAGGGAGCCAAAGCTCACGCCTATTAAGTCCAAAACACACTGCTACATTTGCTGTATTCACCAGCAAATCAACCAATTCGCATGCCATGTTGACCATCAAAGGTAAGCAGATAAAGTAAAATGTGAAGTAAACATTTTTCTTCCTTTGACACAATTCTTCACCAAAGAGCTGATTTCAGTTCTTTTGCTAAAAGGGTTAAAACACCACAGAAGAAGTGCTAAATGACAAGAAGTAGCCTGGTTGTGTCCATGCTTCATCACCTAAAAATTAAAGTAACTTGTATGAAGCACAGTTGGGTATAAAACAGTACACATGGCCATCTTGGCAAGTGCCAGTTTGTTTTGGGCTCAAGAAAAGAGAAAACCTGAATGGAAAACTCAACATGCGGAAAAGGCACCGACAGAAATCACCAAAGAATATAAGATAAAGTTAACACATAAATAAGAGAATGGGAGGAGTTTCAGTATTTACAACTTCACTAACAGCATATTTGTTGTGTCTCTGTCTTCGTGCCACACAACCTCTAAAGCAATTCTCTGCTGCAAGTATGCTATTATTAGGAAAAACACAAGACTCCAATATGTATGATCTGATGTAATAGATCCAAAGTGGATTCAGGTGTCTTTACTGGATTTCTACAACACTGAAGCAATTTAGAAACTATATAATGGATGTTAATAAGAGGCTCTGCCTTTATGACATACTTTCATCAGACATGCACAGTTTCAACACAAAGACTCTAAACCTTTGCAAAAAGCCCCCACATGACCCAACAAACCTGCCAAAACCTGAATCCGCAGTCTTGAAACTAAAGAAGACAATGAGAGAGTGACACAGAAATGATGGGTCGGTCATTCAACTGAAAATAACCTGCATTCCTACTATTCATCATTTAAACTTCACTCAGTTAATGATGAAAATAAAAAGGCAGGTATAACAAATGTTTGAGGTTGGATAAAAGAAAAAAAAAAACTATTTCAATTCATGGCAAAATAATGAGAAATATGTATTGTTTTTAAATGTATGTTATTTTTAAAAAATTAGCACTTGTGATTGTTTTTAATAGGAGAAAATAGATTATTGTTCACCAATTTGAAATTGCACTTAGTTTATATTCACCTGTCCTCTTAAAACCAAAGAAAGAAATTAGTTTAAGATGGATTTGGTCATCTGGTTTCACACTTATCTTCTGGTTTATTAAATTCTGTTGTGGCCAGATCACATGCCAACGCACTGCAATTGAACTGAGTTAGGCTGCATGTAGCGGGGTTTGGTTCATGGCTCAGCTGCAGGGGAGGGGTGGAGCAGTGGGTTCAGGGTGTGGTGTCAGGGGATGGCTGACCCACACAGCTGACCTCCATCTCACTAACTATGCCTTTAAGATTTCAGCAGCTGCCGGGGCCGCAGGACAGCGGTGTGTGGTGTGTGCTGAGCTGGAGACGGCAGCATGAATGCTGCATAACTCAGTGGCATTAAACATTGCAAATAAACATTCAACTGTCGACGCTGCTTGTGACACACTGTAAGATGAGCACAACACATCAGATACTCAACCAGTTGTATTTTGGATTTGTGTCAGTTTGCTATTAAAATTTCTGTCCTGCAGCACCTGACCCAGTATTTGTGGAGGGTTCAAAGTTCTGGATGGACTCAGAATGTATGTAAGTTAATGTGAATTTATATATGTATGTAGATGGCAACAGAGTTCCAATGGATAGCAACAGATTTATGATTTATCACTATAGTATTCTTAAGCAAATCCTCCAAACAGCCAATCCGACTTGTATTCCTACCCGTACTTTGAGTGATTTAACTTTGAGAGACTATGAAAAGTTGTGTAGAGCCAACATTACTTTAACATTTAAATCCTACATATAACAGTGTTATATCATTTATAATCAACTGCCATTGGTAGTTGTGTCAATCGCCCGCCCTCTATTGATTGCCAGCATTGATTTTGCATTAAGTGACTGAATATCAATAACTTTCGATGTCTCTTATCATTACTCTGCTGCAAGCTGCTTCCTGTGTACAAAGCCCTTAACCGGGATACCTTTAATCCTAGGTATTCTGGATTTCAGTTAAAATGCTTCTTAGTTAAATACCTTTATTTTATTTCATTTATTTGTTTTTTTCTTTGAATGGATCTCCAGTTTTGTTATCTACATATATATTTTTATTAATTTACTGTTTTATTTATATAGGACATTTAAAATCAAAGTGCTTTACAATAAAAAAAATAAAATATATAGTAAACATAAAAAATAGTAATCGGAACTAAATTGCAGGTGAAATTTTAAAGCAAAATATACAGAGCTGAAAAAATTCTTTATTAATTTATAATCAAATATAAATATTCTTTCCATCTTGAATGTCTCCTGACATCAAGGTGTAATTAAAAAAAATCAGAAATCTGAAAAAATTAAATTCAGAAGACAGCATAATCCTGACAAAGTTTACATGCAATAGTCAACCAAGATGCATATAGTTCAGGAATTATATAGCAAGGCCCCATTGAATGCTTCCAATAGGCGTTCTACAAGTATTCACCTAAAATTACTTTATATGGGTTCAAATACTGTAAACTTGAGTTGAAATCCAATTATTTTTGCAATTCTGTATAAAAAGTGAATGCCTTAACAGCCATATAATTCCAAGCGTGTGATATGTCATGCAAAAACCAGAATGGGACATGTGGGGGAAAAGCATTTTTGGAAATCAAACCCATATGTAGAAGAGAGGCAAAAGGAAAAGGAACAGACTTTACAATGAGGAGAGTTTGTAGAGCACCGACAGTTACCACAGCCACTGTCGGTGCAAAAGAGCAGATCCAGCTGTAGGCACATGTGTCCGTGTGTGTGTGTGGGTTTACTGTATGCCTGTATACTTGCATGTGAAGATGTGTACTTCTGGTTCTGGCCAGTCATGGATAATTTAAGGTCAATATAAATACTCATAGTAAAGAAAAAAAAATGTAAACAAAAAAAAACGTTGTGCCAAAATTTGACAAGGACTCTATTTTGCTAATTTCTTAATGCATTAAACACAGAATGCAATGTAACTTATGGCTACTGTCGACATCAGCAGATCACCTGAGATTGTTTGGTTTAGCAGAGATTGAGATTGTTGGTAATAACAGAACCATCAAAGTCTATGTATGCATCAGCTGCAGCCCTTTTATTTGTGCTAGGATGATTTTAAATTGGACTAAAACGTGACAGATAATTTCCGTATATTTTTGGGAAGTTATTTGTCTTCAATTCATCCTCTCTGCTTTCTTCACCAATTTCTCCATTTCACATTATATTGGTATTCCCTCTTTTTATTCTATTCATTCCCTGTTTTATACCCACACACTCTCTCTCCATCCCACACTTCTATCTTTTCTCCACTCGTTCACCAGGGATTAGTGGAATCTGAGAATGGATGCTGCATTTTGCTGCTGCCCCTTTGTGTGCAGACTTCTGTTTACTCTGATAGTAGGGATTGGAAGCGCACTGTTTGGCTTCCATGTGCCATCCACGGAGACTTCATTAAATACGTTGTATAAGGCCAAACTCCCCACAAGCTCATGCCCTCACTCTCCTATATCATGCATCATTTACAACAGCAAAAACAACAGCTGGTTTGTATTGTATCAATAAAAGCAATTCATATTGGTAAGACATGACTATTTAATATGTGCAGCTAAAATAATTTCATATTATAGGTTTATAGATTTTTTAATCATTTTTGTGATCAGCCAGCACTCAAGATTTAGTTTTATCTGATTTCAGTTTTTTTCATAAAATAAGTAGTGATTCCTGCTATTAGATAAGAAACACTGTCAATGTGTTATGAAAAAACTAGAATGGCCCCTTGGAATTTGCGCTAAACTGTCAGCCTCCATAGACGTCTTAATAATAATTTTTACTGTACAGTCTGGCACAAAAAACAACAAACAAAACAAACACTTTGGGCCTCTTCGACTGCACAGATGTTGATTTTTTTTTTTTAACACTGCAAAGGGTTAGAGACGTGGCAGCTTTGACTGTTGAGTGAATGATGACACAGCAGTTTGAAACACAGCGTCTACTGAGCCTAACCTCTGAAAGCTTGAGTCACTGAACGGAAATTTCTCCATTATGTTTGTGGTGTTTTTAATGCCATTCTCTGACAAATAAAATGTGCTTCCAGTGTGGCCCAACCAAAAAGTTTTACTTCACTTACAGTGAGTGAAATTCAATGTTACTTAGACTTAATTAGCAGATATAAGTGACCTATGCCACAGGATCTATGAATGTACCTTTCTAGCCAAGCTTTCCAGTTGCATTCTGCCAGGACAATTCAAATCTAAAAGTAGGCATCAATTAAAATGAAGCAAAGGAAAGCAATTTATCTCTATTTATCTCAGACAGTGCTGTCATAAAGCTGTTTGCATCCATCCTTTAGACCACTGCCATCTTGTGACCACAGTTGTCTATTGTTGCTCAAAGCTCTGCTTATTTTGTACTCATAGGAAACTGTAGCTGTCACTGTTTAACATCTTTTTTTGTGATTTGCACATGCATGTTGTGGATACACTGTTAATCTTTCACAGTAAACTGATAGGGCATAGCATGTGAGGCAAGCTAGAGCTGGAACTGTTTTCACTGCTCTGAGATCAGTTATGAGCTGTGCTTTGTGTGGGAACACAGCTAGCATTAGCTAGCATGACCTGCATCACCTGCACTCATGTATATATCAATCTGCTTAGCACATCTTATTCTTATTTAAGTGTTTGTCTTATCGTATGTTTCGCACAAAGTACTGCGGCAATTTCCCAATGTTGTAAATCTGCTCAACATTTGGCAATAAAAGCCCTTTATTCTTCTTCTTCTAGTAAACATGTTTCAATGATGTGGCACCATAACACATGAATTTCCTCTTGCTAACCACCTTGGTCAATGTGTGACTTGCCTCAACAGGCAAATTGAGCAGGTGTAGGCTCAGCTAGCACTTTCAGATTAGCATCTACACAACAGGCCTCTTCTCTCCAGGAGTTCACTCTGCAGGTGGGGGAGAGAAATATGAGAGGTGGAGAATTAACTCAACCTGGGCGTCTATTGTCTTATGTAGTCTGGGAGGTGATCCAGTGATGGGGTGGGGGCAGTTTCCTCTGCGGTGGGGTCGGATGGACTGGGGCTCTGTGCCCCCCCTCACTCCCCATCCCCAACTGAATTTTTCAGTAGAACCTCAGCCTTGATTTTTCTTTGTTCACTTTGGCTTTTGAAGAAGTTCTGAAACACTAGGTGGGACAGAATTGAATTTGCATTACATCTTTGCAAGATAATAAATTCCTGGATGGACGGACTGACCACCAGTGATTATTTTCATTGCAGATTAATCTTTCAACTTTTTTGATGAAATGCCAAGTCTTTTAAAATGTTCCAAAAACTCATTAACTGGAATGTCAAACAGGTTGGGAGTAAACAATTGTCCTTTGATGTATCTGTTTTGAAAGGCTGTACAATTACCAATCCTGGACACTTAAAAAGGCTTAAGCAGAAAATTTAAAAATGCCATCTCTCCCGTGCCCACAAAAAGTCAGAGCTAATCAACAAAAGAAGGTCCGTAGCTCTAAAACTGAAAGCTACAAAGCAGCCAAAAGAAAACAAAAAATTTATGCATTACAATAAATCCTGCACTTTTGAGCTTATCACTTTTGCAAAACAGTCAACGATGTCCTGTGAGTCTCAGCAGGAGGACGAACACAGTCCTCTACCTCAAGCTGTTTATCTTTCAGTTCTCAGAATTTTTACCAGCAGATTACTTTTGGTATTCTGAGAGCAAGTACATAATCTCTGAGCCAAAAATAAAGTCTGGGTATAACAAAGCACTTCTGCTGCCTTTTAAAAGGCCATTCAGTCTTCTATTTAGGTTTGAAAACTTTTTATTTAAAACGAAGCTCTGTCTGAGGAACGGTTGGGCTTGCTTTAGATTTTACCTGACCCGACTGAACCACTTCTATGTTTAGACTCATGAAAACAAAAAAAATATTGAACATTCTGGACATATTTTTAAAGATAAAAATGTTAAAATAAGGAAATTAACAATAGCACGATTGTTATGGTGGGCAGAGAACACTGTGCTCAGCCTGGTGTGCTCAGCTGGCTACAAGCACCATGTGGATGTCAGACTCATCTCACACTTGTCCATCACCAGAGACTGATGTGATGTTAATGATGCTGCAGACTGATGTAAGGCTTGATGCCATGGCAACAGCCTCCTGCTTCAAAGAAATTCAGTTGTGTTTTTTATGAAGGCCGTATGTGCATTTCAGTTGAGTGTATTTATGACCTGCCAGAGCGGAGAAAAATACAATGGAGAACAGATTCTTGAACCATCTGAGGTCAATGCTTTAAATAAACGCTTCTTCATAACATTTATAACAGCATGCATGACTCATCACTCTGACAACCTGACATAGAATCCAACCTATTAAACACTACACATGCTTATAAACTCATGTATTTGTTCTCATTTATTTTTAAAGTTAGGTATGCCTGACCAGGAGGAACATCCATCCATCCATTTTTTTAACTGCTTAGCAAACCAGTGTTTCAGGGTGGCTGAAGTTGACCCAGCTGCTAAAAGGCCGGGACATCAGAGAGACAAACAGCTCGTCCACACTCCAATTTAACACAATCAGTCTTTGAGAACACGCAAACTCCAAACAAAAAGGTCAACCAGCACATTAGGCATTTCTTTTTTCTTGTGAGGCAACAGTACTAACCACTGACACTGATAAATACATCTGTAGGGCTGCTTTTGATGAAAAATTAGTTTTGTTTATCACATAATGTGTTTTGGTTGTTCAGTCTGACTTTCTTGGAGGAAGAACATTACAAAGCAAATGAGTGCAGCCCCCCAAAAAACAAGAATGGTTAAGAAATACTATTCCATGTGTTGCTTACTATATTTTTCAAACGGTGGACACACAGAAAAACCAACACCTGTTTTTGTCTCATTAATGACATCACTGTGTATAATTTTTCTGACTGTTTTTCACCACTACTGTTTGAATCCATAGTGGAGGAAAGACACTCTTTTGAGCAACATAGAGACAAGATGGAGATAGAGAGACAGCAACCAGACACAACTGACTACACACAGGAGATGTTGCACACAACGCCGGGACCAAGACTAAAACAAGTGACTAGACACAGGAGCTGGGGATAAAACAGACATGCAGACACGACAGACTGGAGGGACATGACTGAGCAGAGAGAGACAGAGACAGAGAGACAAGACCGGGGGAAACGGGCAAATAAACATGGAGATAAGACTGACTTCACAGGGACACACCAATAACCAACACAGGAAGCTAAACACATGAGGATGAGGGAAACACTGAGGGAGGAATTAGTCTGACCTAAACACTTAAAGCATGAGGTAAATGAAACCAAGAATCAACTCAGAATATTCAAACACTATAATGTCCAGAAACTACAATGCAGGATGATGACATATAGAGGTTTACACTTGGTGAAAGCTCAGCAGCTGCAATGATCCACACTTATGATGGCTCACATGATCGATAGGGGATCAATGACCCTCAGGAATACCTCCAAAGGGCCCCCCACATTGGGTTAAATACCTGGGTCACACAGCTGTTTTAAAGCTGAGGAAGCCTCTTGGACAAGAAGTGAAATATCTTCACGAGCCAAGAGACATCCAGTTACCTTCTTTCTAAGAACTCAACAGGATTTAATAATACTTTTAGTACTGTAGATTTAAAAAGGCAAACCATCTGACCAGAGCAGTATTTGTGTGATGTGAGCTGATATGTGAGGAGAAAGACAGTAAAATGTTTGTGTGTGAGTTGAGTCAGACGGGGCCGGATGCCAGGCCTTTGATTAACTGCAACCAGCCCAGAATCATGAGGTGTTCCCGTTGTTAGAAGACACGGAGCTCCTGCTGAGAGTGATATCAAAGGGCTGCAGTCACTACTGCTGATCTGCCAGCTACCTGCTGTGTCAACATGTCTGTCACCACTGCCACGCTGAGCCAGGGATCGTACACAAGAAGGAGGGTCAGGTGGGGAAATGAATAGAGAAGTAGGAGAGGAGAGGATTTGTGTTCGTGTTGGTGCCCGTGTGATGAATTATAAATGGTTGGAAAGAGGAGGAAAAAGAGCAGATCAGGTTGGACAAATCACTTACTGTCCTCCGAAGAGCTGCATCCCCAGCAAGGCAAAGACCACAATGAAGAGGAAAAGGAGGAAGAGCA
>VOQK01018046.1:6013-16085 GCA_015052645.1 Benitochromis conjunctus
TGGTAGTATCTTAATATAGCATTTTTATTTATTTATTGCACCTAAGATTATCCTGTAGCTGAACTGTTGTATTACTTGTCTCCTTTTAAGTTGTTAAAAAGTCATTCGTGTGCTCAAAATCATGAAAAAGGTTTGCAGTTTAATGACAGCTGAGCAAACAGTGAGGTATAGTTTCAAAGCTGAAAACCACTCAGCTGACCTCGGCTTCAGTTTGTTGTGGTAACGTCTGTTTACAAGTGTCAGTGTGGGAAGGGGTAAGTGACTCCATGCTTTCTAGCAGCCCGCTCTTCGACCCATCCAGTGATGGTTGTTCCCATCATCGTGGGCTGCAGTGAGCTTGATAGTAATTTGTTGTTGTTTTTTTCTGGCTATTAACAGATTTTTGTAACAACAACAACAACAACTAAACAGTACTCATAAAAATAAATAGCTGACAACAAAGAAATTAATTAGGTGGACAGAACTAATTACTAACTAAAGAACTAAAGGTGTAGGTATACCTATTCTGTTTATACAGTATATTCTATATGGCAATCGATTTCACCAAAAATAAAATCAACACAGCAAAGAATATGGAAAAATGAATAAAAACTGTTTGGCTTTTACACAATGGTTGAAGTATAACTTCCAGGGGGGAAATAGAAATCTTTTTCAAACTAAATCTAACTGGATAACTGATCAGAATAAGTTCCCAGGGTTATTTTGACTTCCTTGTAGAAAGACTTTGTCACCCTGCTGGTGATCTGTTGCTGTAATAGTATTCCTGGTCTGTAACAGAGCTGCAGGTTTAGTCATTTGATGCTGATAAACAAATGTCAGCACTAAAGCTGAAAGCAGCAATCTACTGTCTTTTAAAGCTGTTCCCTGTAATGCATTTAAATGTAAGATTTAGATATGTTGGCACTTTATGATTTGTGTGCGTATGTTGTGTTTTTTGTGTGTGTTTTTTTTAACTAAGAAATACATTCGAGCCATCATTGCTTAGATGCAGTTGTGGTCATACAGTCATCATGGGCACGAATATCACGAGAATTTTGATCTTTTAAAGATTTCTTTTAAGTCTTCTTTTTAAGGTGGAATGATTGTGCAGCATTCATCTTTAAGGAAAATAAGAATTGGGTGTACAAACTTGAATTTATTTGGGCTTTTCTCACATCCACAGAGGTTCAAATGTATACGTAGACCCGTTTAAATGTTTTAATTACTGTAGGACCTTCAGCACCACTGTCTTTTAATTTGACAAGGCCAAAACCTAAAGTTGATAATGATTGATCATAATAGACTACAACTGGTAGTTTCTCTTTGACCGCATAAAAAGAATTAGTTTGACTCGTTGTATTGACCAATACTCAGAGCGATGTGTAAGTCCAGGGGACTCGGCTCTGAGAAGTTTTTTAATTAGAAATAAATTGGTTGATTCATTCATTCTCTTGGAGCCATTTCTAAACAACTGCAAATTCCAAGATCATCAGCTCAAGCAAATGTATGTAAGTACATTTTATTCCGATGGGTCATCATTTTGACATTATCTGGAAGAAGTCCCCAAACTGTCACTTTCAGATTGGAGGAAACTGGAAGTGGAAACTGCTGGATCACCATCGTCACTATCCAGAGTGAAGCGAGTTTTACATCACTGTGGACTGAGAAGGTGCTGCTACAAAATCAACACCTTCAAGCTTAACTGAAATTTGGAGCTGCCCACATTGATGAGCCAAATGTCTTCTGGAGAAAACTTTTATGATCAGCTCATTTGGCCACATTGACAAGAGGTATGTTTGAAAGAGTAAAGCTTTCAAACATGGTGGTGGTAGCATCACACTTTGGTTTTGTTTTGCTGCTAGTGGTACTGGTACACTGCACAAAGTGGATGGAACAATAAAGATGGAAGACTACCTCCAAATTCTTCAACTTCACCTAAAATCAACACCTGCGTGTTTGAAACTTGGATAAAATTGGGTTTTCCAACAGGACAATGATCCCAAACACACATACGCATCAAAACTAGTTTTGGAATGGAGAAAGCAGGATTCTGGAGTGGTTATCCCAATGTCTGTTGTACAATCATTCCACCCTAGAAAAAAAGCAAAAAACAGTTTTAAAAAAAAAAGACCAGTGAATGCAAACTTCAGACCACAACAGCAAAAAACAAAAGCCTGTGTGAAAACAACCTTCCTGTCGACGTCAGTGCTCCCTCCTCATTCAACATGATTACAGGACCATATGAAAACAGTGCATTTCTGACACGGCAACTTCTTTAAACCATATCTTATCTGTTCTAACGCTGCTATTGAGGACATGGCGGTGCTTGTGCAATGACGCAGCTGAGCCAAAATACCAGAAGGTGGCATCATGCGAGACATGTCACAACTTCTGCTTAGCCTGCAGGGTAGCTGTTCATGAGGGGAACGCCTGCACTGGGTGACTAAACTCCAGATAAAATGGATCTAACAACACTTCCATTTCAAGAAGGGAGTGTGTATGTGGTTCTATTATCAGCCCTCTACTACTGAAAAGCAGCAGCAAAAATGCTTAAAACTGACATAAAAGAGCCATTAAATCTAATTTAATCTTTATGAGATTACAGCTACTTACTCTTAAAATCTACATAAAATGAAAGAATGGAAATCAAAGGTTAGTTAATAAGAGCCATATTTATTCTTGCTACAGCACTGATAAGAATATTAGAATTTCAGAACTAATATAATACAGCAATTGAATGTTTGCCTGGAGCATATGGGACTCCGTTTGAAGTCTCAGTGCAGATATATTTTATTGTACTGAGACGCAACCTGCCAGTTGCTGCCCCTTGCAGGGCCTCTGGGTACAGATGGTCCTAACTGCACTGTAACCTGTACAGTCCTGTACAAGGTTACTGTAGTTCAATTACTGCTGCGACTGAGCTTTATCTCCTGGCAGTGACAGCATGTGGCAGCTGACAGATTTACAGCACGTTCTGTGTGCATTCATAACTATAAGGTTTTCTGGTAGTGTTCTTTTTAAAAATGAAGACTGAAATCTGACGTGACTAAAAAGAAAATGCTCCGTGGGTTTGAAATTGAAGTTTCAGTATACATTTTAACCTTTTTACTTGTCACGTCCTGGGAATTTTATCTGGATGACTCACTGCGTTCCAAGTGATCCTGTCACCGAGCCTTTCTGGACCACTGGGGAATCTTGTAAGTCAGGCCTCCTTGCATCATGCATGGAGCTGCCTCTCCTCAGGTCCGCCCTCTTCACCAAGCCCCTGCCATGCCCCTAATGCTCATTGGGCTCCCGTTGTGCAGCAGCAAACTGATTGGATAAAAAAAGAGGGCAAGTCTGGACAAGACCTACTAACAAACATGGAAAGAATAAGCAAGGCCAGGTTTATACATGGAAACACAAAGGGACAAATGACAGAAAAAGTACATGACTACGAGCTAACTGTGTGAATGTCAGGGGGATGGGTGGTCTTTCTATTTAATTTAAATTACAGCATAATCCTTCTGCCAGCATGCCCCTTTTAAAGTTGGTGATTATTTTGTGCCCTCCTGTGTATTATTTGTAATGAAAATGAGTTCCCATGAAAGCGTCTTGCCTCCCTTTGGGTTCACTGAGGACATCTGTTGTCTCTGCTAACAGTGCCTCCATCAGGTTATGTAACAGGCCTCTTTGAAAAAGGCACAAGAGGGAAGTGCTGCTCAATGAGTCTGCATGTAAAGCTCTGTCTGGATACTTCCTTTTTTCTCAGTCCCCATTGAAAAAGGTTCCTTAAAAGATTGCTTTAAAAAACAAAACAAAACTGCTGACCAGAATCTTAAAGGTGCAGGAATCAATGTTTTAATCTGTCCAATTGGTGCTTTGAGTATCTGGGGATTGTTTTAGTGTTCAAGACAGATCACACCTGCTTTCATACCGTGAGACTGCACAGCCAGACCTTTTGTTATGATCAGTAGGATTTAAATGAATGTGTTCCCTGTCTGCAATCTGAGTCTTCTCTGTGTGTCTGTATATGGCCGCGTTGAAACGTACTGATAAATTAGGCCTATTTTGAAACGACTCTCTAAGAACTGGTGTTAAATATCCTGTGTGCTGATGTGAAGACATCTAGTGGTGTTTAATTCCTGACTCAGTGCTTTGAGCCCTGCAGCTCTAAATATAATCCATGGGGGAAAATAACACTGTCGTGCATTGCCCCTTTGCTGTGTTGCAAAGAGATTGACCTTGTCCAGATATCTGAGTCTGCTTCTGCATGCAGCCAACATGTGTCTGGAACCCAGTCACCCAGACGTATTAATGAAATCTGGTTACAATTTAGAAACCATGCACTTTGGACTTTTAGCTACATAAAGGTCACATAAGCAGGGGACTACAGTGTGGTGACTTGTGCTGAATATTGTGTCACATCTTTTTCCATTTTATGTTTCAGATTCATCTTAAAATACAAAAAATGTGTTTCTCTATCAGTCTGTAGACAACAGTCTAAAATAAGACATGTTTAAAATGAAATTTGTTAGGAATAAATCCTTGGACTTATGCAATCTACATCAGTATTCAGACTCTTCACTTGGAACTCAGTGAAAGCACCTTTGTCAGCAGTGCATTGAGTCTTCTTGGGAATGTTAATAGAAGTTTGGCACACATTTCTTCTGGAAGTTTTGTCCGAATAGTGTCAGTGCACAGTCATTGTAAAGGTTTTAGTTTGTAGAGGGTGGTTTACCACTCCCAGGATTCCTCTTATCTAGTGAAACGAGGACTAAAGTGTGAAATAAAATGTGATCTGTCTATTCCTGCATCGTAAAAGTTGAATATTTTTGTACTGGAGATGGGCAAAGTCACTTAGGATGTAAGAAGAATGTAAAGTATTTTACTAGGTAGTCTTTGTATTTAATTTCTTGTGGAGTCGTAGGACACAGGTGTGGATTTAACATGAAGTTTATTGCACCTAGTGACTTGGTGATGGAAATATATAGACCTATATAGGTGTGCTGGTTTGGATGACCTGCAGTGTTATTACCCCAGACACAGATTAATGTCGGGAATGAACACGGAGCTTTTCAAAAACCTCACCTGTCCTTTTTGGTGGAATGCTTCAGGTTGTTACCTTATTGAAATATTAATCTCAACCTGAGCCTGAAATCCTGAGCATGGCGTTAAAGGTTTCCACATGGGATTGCTCTGTGATTAATATTCCTGAATACTGTTTCATTACATCACCACCACCATGCTTGACTGTAGACGGTATTACGGAGTCCATCTCATTGCCCTGTCTCTTACAGCACTGAAAAGTTGGCCAAAGTTCTTACTTCATTTAATCAGATCAGATTAGTTCCGATACCTTTTGGCAAACTCTCAGTGAGCTACCATGTGCCTTTTATTTCCTTGTATGTTGCGCTATGACTGTGAGGCCAATGTACTGTATATCCAAGTACATTGCCTCACCTAACAAAAAAGTCATTGGGCTTCCTTCAGATTTGATGACAGCGTGATCTTATATTGATGATGGAAGAGTTGGATCCCAGCGTAAAGTCTTCTACAACACATCCCTAGGATTTTTAATGGGATTAAGGTCTGGACTCTGTGATGGGCAATCCATGAGTCAAAGTGATGTTGAAACACTCTCTCACAAACTGAGCACCTTAGAATACGTCTATTAGAGAAGAAGAAATCCACTGATGGAAAACCTGGACTAATTTTTTCAGGCACATGATGTTGAGCCTAGACCTGACCAACTGGAATGACCCCAGGTCACAACACTGTCGATTTTTTTTTTTTTTTTTAATGATTTGATTTCACTTCACCAAACGTGTACGCGATCTCCAATCACAATCATTCAAGTTTTTTTTTTCCCAAACACATTTTTTCCTCGGAGATGGTGATTTACTACTATCTTTCCAACGCATGGATTTCCATCTTTTGAACAGCCACTCGATATGTCCTGCGAGATGGTTGTTTAAGAAATGAGAACCTACTCGCTGTATTAGTTAACATTAAATAACCTGATGCCAGACCAAACATATTGATTTTAATTTTATATTTATTCAGTTAAATCAAGGTTGTAACTTTTCTTTTTTTCACCAATCAGTGTATTTAGTAAAGTGGCAATAAAGCTGACTGCAGTGTAAAAAGCTAATGACAAAAGCATGCTATATAGGTTACAGCTGGATGGTTGATCACTCTTGCCCGGCATCTTTCCACTTGTACTATAGAGAGCAGCAGTGATTACACCTTTTATTGGTACATTTACATAATTAATGTTGGCTAAATACAAACTGCTTGACATACGGTAAAAGATAAGTTGGTAAGCTAGTTCACTTATAAGTTGTGAAGTTATTTGGCAAGCTAACCAACTAGCATTTCCATTTTGCTAGCAATAACATTAGCATTAGCATTAGCACCATCAGTTACACAAATAACTTGCCTTGTATAGAGGTATATGAAAATACTGCTCTCTTGATCCATCTTACAGTAAAGACTTTTCTGTTTATTTTATGGTCTCCATCATAAGATTCAACTCATGTTTAATACAACATGTTCATTTTGTAAATTATCATACACAATAGCGTAAGAGCTATCACCAAAGCAGTGCATCATTTAGGTCAGGTTACTTTGTTTATGGAAACCATACATGTGTGACGTGGCCTTGGTGTACCTGGTTTCAAAAAACTGTCATGGCGACAGCCTAAATGCTCAGCTTGAGTTTTCAAAAGTAGGACTTCACAAACCAGCGGGTGATGTCCATCTTTTAAATGCAGTCCTCATACATAATGTAGAAGCTAACCTTAGTTTGCTTTGTTTAGCAAGCATAATACTCTTTGAAGCCAGATCAGGTTTTTGTTCCCTGTCCTTAAGTTTGGGTTTCATGGAGTCCATCAGTGACATATATGTTAGTTTTGCTTGAGGCCCTGTGGGACAGAAAGACAAGCACTGAGGCAAGGTACTCTGAGGTGAGTATAAACCAAACATCCAACGGATTTTACATGGAAATAAATCCGCAGGCTGTGAGAAACAGTACAGAAGGTGTCATTTTAAAGTGAAATCCACATATTGGCAACACAAAAGTACAGATAGAGGACAAAGGTTACAGACGAGCCTATAATAGAATACAAATTTGGACTAACTTCAAATGTATCATACTGTATATTGCTTGCACTTGGATTACCCTCCTTATTTTATCTCATAATAATCCTTAGTTTAATTTTATTTTACTAATATCAAAAGTAACTAAAGTGCCAGCTGAGTAAAACTGAGACACTGCAGGCTGTATTTATAGCTTTAAATGAATTCAATACACAAAGGCACTTCTGTTGTTTGCATCATATTTGACATCACATTTCTCTATAGAAGACAAAAGCAGCCGAGATTCTGAGAATTTTTACCTTAAAACAGCCACATGTAACAAACACTGATGTTTGAAATCTGATCGTGGGTTTTCTGAGGTTCGCAGCGGCTCCACTGACAATAGATGCCTTCATGGCAGTGAATACGCTCACACAAACAGCCATGCTGTTGTCCCACCCTCAGTTTAATTCAAACGAACCAGAGATGGATGCAGACTAACCTTCACAGAGCTCAGCTCTTTCAGCTTATTGCCGTGGTTGCTTTCACCTGCCTACCTTATAATTAGAGTAACCTGGAGATATGAGAAAGACTCAAGAGACTGTCACTGGATCAGATAAGAATAACTGTAGACTATATCCTTACTTTGAGTACAGGTATTAGATACTATTAATTTTCTTAATATGTGAGGTCTTCAGTTCAAAGAAGGACTGAAGACTCAAGATGAAATTAGAAATTTTGCCAAATCAAACAAACGGTTTGATCAACATTGAAACTATCTTCAAAATTAAATGTGAGGATTTTGAGAAAAGCTAAAAAAGGTTCTGTAAGTTTTCACTCTGGATGAATGACCTTTTCCACCAAAACCATTAAAATGTGTCTTTTGTCAGAGGGCAGCTCTCTAAGCAGACATATTGACACTATTTGAGCTAAAACTCTTGGAAGAGTAACAAGTGTAATATTTAGCTTAGCAGTTGTGTGTGAAAAACAGAAAGAACCTTTGTCTCTTAGAGTAATCTGGCCTTCTGTGCTGTGGTTTCACTTTGGGAACACCATGAAGATGAAAATGATCTGAATGCTATATAAAGGACAAGACCAAGCTGTTTACTGCAATCAGGACCCATTGTCCCAAATATATGGAACAGCTGGCAGTGTTAACACCAATAACAGGTGCAATCAGTGTCTGTGCTTTGCATGGTGCCTTTTTTAATATTTGTTGGTGCTTTTTGTATATTTTTTTTTTTGCACATCTCTCTATGTGGTGAAATTCATAGACATTGTGAAAGCTCTGAAGGATGTCCCATGGGTGAACTGGAGGTGTCGCTCCTTTTCCTGTTTATGCCCACGTTTTAACCTGTTAGCACTTGACTACTGCTTAATTTAAAGCACAGTGACCACTATTTGCTTATGCAGAGTCCATGGAAAGGGATTTTCAGCTTAGGTAAACATGCTCCTGTGCTTCTGTGTAGTCCAAAAACCCAGCAGCACATAGCTCAGAGTGGCTGACACTATAGGACAAATGCTGATTGGTTGAAAAATGGACAGGAACCCAAATAGGAGCTACAATGGAGTTGATCACAAACTAGAGAAACATCAGAAATCAAAGAACACAACATGATAAGCACAGACAGTGGATTTAGGTTTTTGTTAACGGTGCTCTCATAACAGCACACGAAAGAGTAGCTCATAGACTGGCTGTTTTTGACAGTAAACCGCTTTTTTTTTTAGAGACATTCAATAGGCTGGTTACTCAGAATCCTCATACTTATACAAACAACCACAAACCTGGTACCGCGATTCCTGCATTTCGTAAACAGGTCAGTGATGTCCTGATGGAGGTTAAGAGGTTAACTGGCTCTGTTTTCTATGTGTTTGACATTGCAGCACAAAGCTAGGTGTGTTTGTTGATTGCATAGCCAAAGTTGAAGCTAAAACGTTCAAAAAGTTTTACTGTGAATACTGCTTTAGTGCAGCTTTGCTCAGGAGTCATTTGGTAGTTAGAGACTCACACACTATGAGAGTCTGTCACATTTATTAACATACTGATTGTTCTGATTAACTGATTAGACCTGGAGCAGTTCTTTATGACTGACTACACTCTACTCCTCAGCTGTATCTACTGTGACTGTCTGTGTTTAGTATCAATATACAGTAAAAGAGCAAACACAAGCAATTGTTCCAGATATATTTAATTTAGTAACAGCTTCTCACCCATCAATCCACCTGCTTTAGAGACTAAACTGACAGAGGAATACTTCTTAATGCCTCTCTTTGTCTTTATCACACCTAATAGGGAATAATTGTAGTCTTCAATCATTGTTATGGAAAAACCTGATTCTGTCAACTGAAGTGTTTTTATTGTCACTTTGGGCATTATGGATCCCCCTCAAAGTTTTTACAACAGCATGTTACCCTGACATGTATTTCACAATAAAACATGGCAGTGTCATGGAAAATGGTATTAATATTTCTAGGGTCATACAACTTTCCATGATCCTTTCCACACCACTGAGTTGATTCCTGTGAAATAAATAAATTAAGATATTTATTTTTATATAAACGTGAAAAGCTGAAGTAGAAGTGCAGTATATTTACAATCACAATTTAAAATAGCAGGATGACTCATATAAATAGTATATGGCTCTTTATATGAATCTTGAATGACCCCGCTTAGTCACTTGATGGTTAAACCTTTATCATCTACAGAAAGCATACAAAGAGTTTCAAAGTAAAACCTTTAAGGGCGTAACGAGGAGTTCTTTTCCCACTCCTTCAACTCCTTTTGTACAAAGCTAAGCCAGCCATTCAGCTACAGTTTGTTTTTTTTAACGGAGCACCAGACAAAAGATGGCAAAAGCCATCCCACTGTAGTTTTTCCTGGGCTTTCCACTTCTTCTTTCCACTTCTACTTGACCACATTGAAACGAGCTGATAGCTGCACAGAATAAAACGTCTCACGCAGAACAGACAAGCAGGGACATTTTGCCCAGCGAATGCTTTATTTTTAAATGCTTAAGTACGTTTTTGCTGATTA
>VOQK01018046.1:26567-41472 GCA_015052645.1 Benitochromis conjunctus
GACATTTCTGTTTTGTTTAGGTTCACAGTAAAAAAAAAAAAAGAGAAAAGAAACAAACAAAAAAGAGGAAATTTTCTGTTTTATAATTACAGGATGATTACACTAATGAGCTAACAGAAGTTTTCCTGTGAATTTACACATTTATTTCTTCCGATTTAAGCCCAAAGAGTCACGCAGGCCGACGTCTTTCATTTACTACAGCAGCGTTTCTTGATCGTGCAGAAAAACAGTTGAAACTGCACAAATTTTCCTTATATTAAGATATCTAAGGGATTAAATGTGCAGTTGAAACTTCTTTACACTGACAAAAAGGGTAGTTTCATTCATTTGGCACACTAAGGATCAAAGCGGAGCTGCATTTGGCGCGTCATGTAAAATGAGTTTGACATCCCTGCATTATTGGATTAGTTTCACCTGCAATTTTCCAGAGTAAAACCAGCAGTCAGTGCTTTGAAAAGCATGTCACAAGTTGCTTGTGTCTAAGCTGTGAGCAATAGCCAAAGCCTATACATATTTATAGAAGCCTGCTTGTATTCATCAGCATGAATTCAATTATTTATTTACAGTCTAATGTGTTGGTGTACACAGGCAAAACTACAAAATGGTCTGTGTCCTTGCGTCACATATCATGCAAATCAAATTTCAGAAACGGGTTACTTCAGGGCAATAAAGTGCTACAAGGGCACCAAACTGTCACAGTTTTCTGCATATGCTCATGTTTTTAGGAGATTTATTCAAAACTGTATTTTTATTTTAATGAACATCAACTAAATTTACTTAGAAGCATTTCATGTGTGATTATATGGTTCTGTGTGTGACTAACATTGATAAGTATTCTCTGGAACTTCATAAAACACAAACGTTTATTGCATTTCTGTCATTTTAGAGTACCTTTGCATCCTGGTACCTTACATGTCCCTGCATGAAATCCTCTCCAAACTAACGACACTCGCGCCCACACACAGACGTGTGCACAGATCATACATACATACACACATTACTGACACAGCATGTGTCTGGCCCTTTACTGAGCCCTGACCTTCTGTTTCTCAAACCTGATTACACTCTTAACTCAGTCTTACTCTCTTCAAGTTCACTCTCCTCACTGAAGGAAAGTCCCCAATTGCCCAATCACATTCTTTCCTCCCATAAAATATTTGTGTTCATATCCTGTAAGTTAACATGAGTTCATGCAAGTGCATGGCTTACCTACTTATATATTATATACGCCTCCACTCATTTGTTCTCAAAGCATTGTTACAGGTTCTCCCAAGGACCCCCCAGTTCCTTCTCCAACATACCTGATTCAAGTAATCAGCTAGGTATTAAATGATGCAATTAAGCATGTTGTAGCAGGCGAGCACCTGAAAATTTAAAACAAGCAGTGTCAAGTATCAGAGTTTGAAAGCACAGTTTAAATGTACTAAGTTACATTCCACTGCTGCTCCTCTACATGCGCTAACTCAGTGGCGCTGTAGGATAACAGTCCTGCACTCAAACTCTCAGGAAACATTATTTAACAAACTACAAATGAGCAACAACTCTGAGGCCTTTGCAGAAGTTTTGAGTTCAATCAGCACAGACTGTGTTGAGATTTATTTTGTCAACAATGGCATATTACCAAAACACGGAGGTATAATTGGTGGTTATGGCTCCTGCACGTGCACATCATGACAGCGACACCCAGCGAATATATCTTTTGTTATGCAAACAGTGAAACCTGAACGTAAAGAGATGCAGGTTGTGCTTTTTCTTATTTGGCCACAAAAATTATTTTTCCCCCCCAAGGCTTCCAGGCTCGTATTTGTTAGAATGTAAAAAAAAGTTTATTAGAATTAAATATCAAACCACTGTGAAAAGACCTACCACCTTCATACACATTAGGAGAAACGACTAGCCTGTGAATATACAACAGCTGCAGTGAAGCACGAGATTTAACAGCGAGGTGATCGAGCTGACAGCGTGTAGCCTTGTTACAGCTGTTTACATCGTTTACTATACTGAGTAAGGTAGAAGTGAAGAACAATGTGTTCACCCTTCAACCAGACTTATAGAAGTTAGGTAATGAAGGGGAGTCTGGTTTTCCTGGCTGTCAGCCACTGCCCTGGATAAAAGCTAAAGGCCACACTGGGTTTTTAGTGTGTAGTTTAATAGTGCAACTCTGTGATAGGTCGTTACATTACAGATGCAATTAGAGTGCATTATGAAAAAACAGAATCTTGACAAAGTGGATGGTAAATTCCTATTTAATCATTCAGGCTTTTTTAGTATTTATATCTGCAGCTATTTTATCACATAAATCAGGCAGAAAGCTCAATAATAATAATAATAATAATACTTTAAAAACAACTTTAAACATGCTATTTAAATCCAGAAATCCAAAAGTTGTCTTTCACTGAAAAACTGAGATGCTTTCCTGTCTTGAAGTTTATAAGCATTCTTCTAAAGGGCCAAATATCCAGGGCATGTTTGTCTGCTGCCAGAATATTTGCTTCTCTTTTTTTTGTTTTTGAGCAAACAGCTGTACAGACAGCTGCTAAGAACGCACGCTGTCAGAGACACTGCATTTCATCTTTTATTTTCAAGTATTTCACATGCATCCACACAAGAATAACACTAACACTGAAAACTGTGGTAAGAAGTCGAATGTAGTTGGCACACATAATTGGTAGGGCTCGTTTTCCCACACAGCTCCTATAAATCGTGTACTTGATTTCAGGATGGTGACCCGTCCATTTCATAGGCTTATATAGGTTTCACACATAAAGATACACAGAAGTTTAACACCAACAGCTTATCGTCTACATTTCATCTGCTGAGCTACAGACTACTAGCAAAATTATAAAACAAGGCAACTGCAAAATAAGAAATGAAAATGTTGCTGTCAAATTAATTAACTCAAAAAAGTGACACTAATACACAACATAAACGCTTACTATAATTTCCCTAATTTACTCCCAGAATAATAAATGACCTGTGAAATGTTTCTTTTTTTGGTCACACCAGGTTTCGAATATTCTCCCTTTTTGATCCTCCTCAGACATGATTCCCTTATGCATTGGTGAGATTGAATAAAAGAAAAAGCGGTGAGTGTCTTTCTTCTCTAAAATTACATGATAATAAACACAAACACAAAATATTAAAATCCCAACTCGGTTTGCACCAGGACCGGCTCATCAGTGGACCTGCAAACAGAGGCAGAAAGCCGGTTACTACAACTCCTCAGAACAATCCGTATGATTTAGTTGTTATGACAACTCCCTCATAAAAGACATACCTGTGGCAGGTGACTGTTAGACCATCTCATACTGGTTGTTGGTGATGTATTGAGACAAGCAGAAGGCCAGGACTATGCCAATGAGCTGAAACCATAATACACAAATTTCAATCTGCAACCCAAACTGACATCTGAAAATTTTCTATGGCCTCCTGAAACCTTAAATCACTTTAATAAAAGAATCAAACAATAATGACTTCCTTTTTTGGTTTTTCACAGATTTATTTATATCTTTTATTCATTGGCAAGACGCATGATACTATCTGAATCAAAGGGCAGATAAATTAAAATGAACAAATAGCTTAAATCCCACAGCTTTGCTTCATTGCTCATTTAAACGTCAATAATTTATGATGATTATTTGATGATATTCCAAATTGAATTACAAAATTGAAAACTAAAACCATTTAAGGATTTGGAAATAAGGTCTAAGCCCACAGTTTGGGAATCACTGCATTAAATTATTCTGTTCTTTTGTCCCATTTTTAGTTTTCTTTAGTCAACTTTTAAATGATTCTCTTTCGTATAGGTTTGATAATTCCTGGGTTTTTATATTTTTCTGTGGATGGATGCTGGATAACGTGGCAAGCGTACTAATCTGCTGAGGAGAAGAGAGCCGAATGGAAAAGTGAAGATGTTGATTTACCGGTCGAGCTGCGATCCTGTTCTCACTAATGTCCATGAACTGTGTGCAGAAACTGAAAGAATGACATCGTGGATATAAGAGACAGAAATTAGCTTCCTCTGAAGCATGTCTGGTCTCAGCCTTAGAGATAAGGTGCAGGAGCTCAGTCATTTGGGGAGATTACTTGAGCATCTTGACCAGGATGCCTCCTGGGACACCTCCTATGTGAGGTGTTTCAAAGCACTTTCAATTGGGAGGAGGCCATGTGGCAGAGCCAGGACATGTTTGCGAGATTATGTCTCTCAGCTGGTTTGAGAACACTTCTGTGAGGAGATGGAGAAGATGTCTGGGAGGTCTGAGTGTCCATGCTTAGCCTCCTGCCCCCACAACCAAGGTCAGTGACAAACAAACAAAAAATACTAGATGGATAATCAGACAATTTTATGGTAATTTAAACATGTTTTATAATTATTCTTTCCTTATGGTCCTTGTTTGAAATAAATTGAAAACATGGGTGATTATTGTGACTAACTTGATTTAGGGGCTGTTTAAACTAGGAATGAGTTTCATCATTACTGTAGCCATGCTGTTTGTTTATTCAGGTTTTGTGTTGGTTTCTGGAGACTTGGAAAGATTTGACATTTTTCTTAACTGGAAAACACTTGGGTCAATTCTACATAAATAAAAGTGACTTGACTTCTCGTATGACTGGGAAACTGTGGCTATACCGCAGAACCACAGGTTGCACAGTTTTCCACTTATAACCTTTACTTACTCTAAGTCAGAGCTTTGCATGGAGCAACCACACTAATGCTCAGATGGGCTACAAGTAACTGTAAACATTAACTACACTGTGAGTCACTCTGAAAGAACCAGGAAGAACCATCTCTACACCCGTGCCACAATGGTGGAAAAGTAGTATACAAAAACATCAATATGACAAAGAACAAGTCCATAATACAGCAGGTGTGAAAGATGATTATTAAGTGGAGGTATGAAAAGAATTTGGGGTAATTCCCAAATTTTATGGCTTTATAAAAGCTGTAAATATTGATTCATTGGAGACTATGGTGACTGGCTGGATTTTGGGGCCTGTCTCAAGTGGCCACTTTTGGAGCTGCATGTTGCTGCTTTGTGTTTTAGCAATGCACAACGTGGCTCAGTAAACCTGAGTCTGATATCAGAATGTAGACTGTATGAGGAGAATAACTGCTGAATCAGAGCCAAGATGCACAGCTGCTGTGCCTCTGCTCTAGGTCTCCATGCTACGTCCCCCTTGGTGCAGTCATGAGAACAGCTGGAGAACACATCACACAAACAAGCTTCTGCTGCCACAGCTCAACTAGATTTTCTTTGCCGCTTCATGCTGTTCCCGTTTGTTGGTTAGTAGAGGTGGGTCACAGCAAAATATAAAACAAAAAAAATCAACACAAACCCTCCACTTGATGTGCCTGTCCTTTTATTTTTATCTTAATGTCGAGAAAACGGAGGTTTTTCCATTAATAGAACAGAGTGCATCTAAAAAAACAAAACAAAAAAGAAATAAAATAAAAAAAACTGCTGATTCAGCAGACAAAAACTATTTACTTCCACCAGAACACCCGACTGTCTTCAGGAATTGTGCCTTCTTTTATCTGTCCAGTAGAAACATCCTGTCTCAAAGTGAAAACTTTTTCTTGTGTTTGTTACTTTGAGGCGGACTGCTGCGATTCCTTCGACTTAAAACATTCCATTTTGCTAAAGCAGGATCAGGTGAGCCTGCAACATTCCCATAGTTACATTAATACGGTAAGGATTTTTCTCCACTTCTCTTTTCAATCCTGACGTGTTTACATGCCAATACTGCACGTCATAATCTTTTGCTTACTCTCCCACAGTTTGTGTTCTGTCCTCGCCTCTCTGTGGTTGCCTCTCCCTGAGCCTGATATTGCTGGGAGTTCTTTCTTCCCACAGTCACCAAGTCCTTGCTCATAGGATAATTTGGTTGTTGGGTTTCTCTCCAACATTTAGGGTCATCACCTTACAATATAAAGTGGCTTGGGGTGACTGTTGTGAATTGGCACTACATAAATCAAATTTAACTAAATTAACATAGGCTGGTTATTACTTAAGAAAACAGTACTAATTGGTTCCTACATCTGGCTTAAGGTGTTCAAATTGTTCAGCTTTTGTTCAGTTTATAGCCACAAACCGTTTCCATATAGTAGAATATGAGACATACCTGAAAGAACGCAATTCCAAAAGAAATCCCAGCAATTATTCCCAGGTTGTTCTCCATCGTGGTGCTCACCAGCGCAAAGCAGCCCTTCACAACAGAAAAAAATAAATAAATAACAGAATTAAACAAAGTTATATAGCCCCAAAACATTTTACAAATACAGCTGACTATTTCTGAGATGAACCGCTTGTTCCAAACTCACCGTTGTGTACACCTCATTCTTAGCCTTAGCAAGATCCTTCAGTGTTTCTGGCGAGCACTTATCGCTGTCTTTACAGCAGCTGACAGGGATGCCTTTCTCTTGAAAGTACTTTGTACTGTTCCAGTCTGTGTAATCATGCACCCCGCAGCAGTGCAACTAAAAGCAAAGAGTCACAACAAAAAATGAAAACAAAGCTATGTTGTGGATTCACCCTTTGAGAAGACACCTTCAGTGATGAGAGCAACATGGTTCAAGGAGAGTGGCGCCTGTGCGCTCAGTGTTGAGTTGACCTTTAAAATGTTCTCACATAAACAAGAGCCCTCTGGTGTGTACAGAGAAACAAAGTCAGATAAGAGCAACGCATCTGGGGTGATGGAAAATCTCCTACTTACAGTCCTCTGGATGGTGTCCACTGGATTCTCGCTGTCCGTGCTGTTGTAGTTTTTCACTGCGTTTTTATAGACGCTGTCCAGTGTGTCTTTGATCTGGTGAGTTAAAAAAAAAGTAGTTACATGTACAGCACAGGTGTGGACTTTGTCAGGTTTTAGCTAATACAACTCAGAGAGATAACAGGTATCACAATAGTGACATAGACACTTTCAACCATAAACATAAATGACAAACATTCGCTCAGTGTCATGTTACAGTTTCACTTTGATTCAAGCGTTCCACCTGTAAGTTTAACCCACTGGATTCACTCTGATGCAAAATATTTACATTTCCTCACCTCATTCCTGAAGACGAAGCCTGAAATGCCTGCCACGAGCTCAGCCAGGAAGACCAAGCTCAAAAACATGGCATACTGAGAAACACCAAAGAAAAAAACAAAACAAAAAACAGTCACGCAAGGTCATCTCTGAGACTGGGAATGTTTCCTACCACTCTTTCACCAACCAATTTGAGCATCCATGGGCTGCTGCGGCATGTGGCGAAGCAGCCGAACAGTCCGAATATAACGATGATGGCCCCGGTCCCGATGAGGACATATGGCGCGTTGGTGCTCTCCTCAGCAGCCAGGGAGAAATAGGCCTCCAGGCTTACCTTCCCCCACACGCCAACGGCAAGCAGGATCACGCCTGTGACCTGGAGACAACAGCAGGGCGAGTCAGCTCAAGCATCAAAGAGCAACAGAGAAACACAAGGAAGGCTTTTAGGACCTGTGATTGATACAGACCCAACATTAAAGGGTCAAGACCAACCAGTTACTCAAGAGCGTGGTTAGCATTCAGGAACGCAATCATTTCAATTCAATATGCAGCTCTGGGGACAATCATAAACAATGAGCAGCTTAATTAAAGAAAAAGAAAGCTAATTAATTTATCTGTGGCTCACCAGGGGGGAAAAAAAATATCTACTGACTTCAGCTTCCAAAATATAAAGATCTATTTTCTTGTCAAAATGATAATGAAACTACATTTTTTTTGGTAATGATAGACGCTAAGAAACATTCTAAATCTATTATTCTGCATGTGTATGTACTTTAACAGACTGGTGATCTACGTTGAATCTCAGGACACTTTTACTTAAGAACCGCGTCGGTCTGCATCCAGAAAAAACACAATTTCCCTCAGTGACTTCCTTTATTAAATCTGCACTGATCTCAGGGGAGCAAATGTAAATGAGGCAGAGGGTAGATTGTATCTGAGGCAAACAGGATACAGCCTTTCCGTGCATGATACACGCTTAATATGCTGCGGATTATTCATCTACCTGTCTTGTGTGTTTTAGTAAGAACACACCTGGGATTCGAGCCTCAGTCTGTGATTTAATCTCAATCTCAGCAGCTTTTCCTTTAACGCTCCCCCACATAAGTCATTAGCCTGAGGGGAGGCATCGGCTCAGCCAGGCAGCAGCAATAAATTGTCAGATAAAAGCACAGCCCTGAACTCTGTGTTAGCAGAAGCAGCAGCCTCACAGGGCTGTTTGCTCAGAGCAAAGACTAACACTGAGAACAACTGTAAGCATCTGTTTTGCTCCACAGACGAGCTTTGTTGGTTTGTTTCGTTTTGTGAAGAAACACGATTTAAGTGTAAATGCGTATGGCAACAAGAAATGATTTTTGCATTTATTTTTAGTTATTAAACTGTGAAAATAGTAAAACAAGAAGTTATCATTTACCAACTGGAGAAATTTAAGCCTACAAGCTCCAATTTGAAGATATTCACTTTTTTTACTCCTGTAAATAACCATGGGAAGCAGGGTTTCACTGATATATTACCTAAAGATGATAACAGGTAATAATTGCTCCGCTGTGTAATATGTGCAAATAGGATCAGGGGGTTTCCTACTTCAAAATAAACCTGTGCATACTTATAGCAACAACATTAAGTCTTTGCATTTTCTTATTTCTGACCAACTGATAAACACATTTTAACCTATGAGTCAGGAAATCAAAGTAAAACCACTTTCGCTCAACATCATCACACCCCTCCACCCCGCTGATAAACAGGAGATATCCAGCATACAATTTATTAACCCCCTCACCCCCACCACCACCAAAGATTTACAATTTCAGATTCGAAATTTAGATTTCTCTCTCAAAATATTGCTTCCCCATTTCATTTAAAACAAACAAACAAACAAACAAACAAACAAACAAAATAATTAAGGAACCGTGTTCACGTTACCTTACTTAATAGAAAGCCTGTGAATTTTGCTGTAACTTCTGGCAATCTGATTAGTAAAAATGTATTTTACGCACAAGTTTATTAAACCCTTGTTTAAATGTTTTCAATTATGTTTTCATTTGGAGCTGCCAACATGTTTCTAATGCAGGAAAAACACTGGAGATCACTTTTATCTATTTTGGCTGACTAAATCTTCAGACGGTGTGATAATTCACAATAACTGAAAGTTGGGTCATTATATTAAAATGAGGCATTGTAAACAGAATACTTAATCCTCTGTAGGCCACTGGGCCACAGATGTTTATTGTGCCCTTTTATTTATTTTTTTCAATTGACCCACAAAAGTCAGTTAGATTAAGCTAGTGTAAGTAATTTAACTATATAGTATCTATGACATCTATCTATCTGCAAAATAATTAGTATTCCTTTATTTAAAAAATGTTGAGGCCCTGTAGGCTCATCCCTGCTGTTGTTATTGCTGGAGACAGGCTGGCTGCTGTGAGCCTACAGCAAAGTTTACCAAATATCTGAGAATCTAAGCTTGGAGCTTGCACAGACACATCTTTAATTAAACACTTACTAATTCAGCTTTGCTGTCACGGTGTAAAACAAACCAGCATGGATTGGAGAAGCTAAAAACATCACCATCTTTAAAACTATCAGTTTGTTTCAAAGGGGAAGTGACTGGTGGAAACGATGTCACTGGTACAAAAAAGGAAGCGGTAACAAGTTGCCCAATATATTTTTTTCACTGGGCCCAGGTTATGTTGAACCTGATGAAGAACTCTTCATACAAAAAGGGGACCCAAAATAAACTAGCAAAAAATAAATTCATTAATAAAAAAATAAACTAAACATCTGTACATCCCTAAGGAAAAACATCCAACCACAACTGCAAATTAACACTGGCTCAACTGAAATAATCTATGTATGAAAATTAAGTGATTAATTATAGAGCTTTAAACCCTGCTTTTGTTTTGCACTGCTGGTTAGAGTAAACAAGAAATCTGAAGAGTGGTTCTGCACTCCAATCTGTGTTTTATTTCATAAATCATCTCTTTTTGTATTCTTGTTGTACGTCTATATAAAAAACCCCAGCCCAGCTTCAATGAAATGTCATCTTATCATGATATGAAACTGAGCTGTAAACATCAAATTATCTCTGACATTTTCAGACAAAACCATTAATCATCTACTCATACAAAAATAAGTTTCAGCAAACTGTTTGGAAGAAAGATTACTAGTTGAAGCCCTACGTCAAATCCTCTAATCTGAGAAGTATGCAGAGGTTTTGAACAACAGCTGTGCATTAAATAAGAAAAGAAAAAGGGAACAAAAAATTGGGAACTAGACGGGATGAAACGCTTGGGTGAGATGATTACTATACGGGAAACCAGGTAGGTAAGCGCAGCACAGGTTAACAGCAACGCAAACTGAGAGTTTTTATTCCCCAGAGTTACTGCAAGACTCTTTTATCAGACTTTAATAGGAGTGTACTGATTTATCTGCCAAGGGGTGTAACAAAGGTAACTGATCACAGTTGTGTGATGTGTAACACTAATTTTGCACTGGCTAAAGGCCAAAGGATACTGTGATGAGTGTGGCAACAAAAACAAAGTAAACCAACAACATTTATCTAATGGTATCGACTACTGGCTAAAATATTTGCTAGTTCTACTGATGGACTGGTAAATGAGCAAAGAAAAATAACCACCATAGGCGATTATACAGGATTTCCTCCTAGGCGACCAGGTGCCCTGTCACACACTTTGTTTGCACAAGTTTACACAAGTAACATATCACTTTGTTTACACAAGTAAACAAAGTGATATGTTATCTCACAAGAAAAAAGGGGCTCAAAAGCAGATATGTGAATGCATCCCTAATGAAACCCAAAGATGGTTAGCAGTAAAGTGGCACAAGGGGAACAGCTTTAACATTTATCGCAACAGACAAACGGGAGGAATACAGTCAAATTAAAAAGCCTTCCGCGAGTCACCTGGGATCGGGTCACCTTAATCATTTCCTCGTAGGTTTAGATTAAGTTTAATTAAGTTTCAGTCTGACATAAAATGTAATGTATTTACTCGTTAAAAAAAACAACAAACAAAAGAAAAACTAAGTGACACTGAGGTTTAAGAAGTGCATTAGTGACTTTATTAGTGTACTTTAGCGGCTAACGGGAACTTCTAACGGTAATAAATGCGAACAATGGGTGGATTTTTTCCACACGTGGATATTAGCGTCGACACAAAACCTTCTCTAATCTGACTCGTGGACATTTTCCCAAAAAATTAACTCCTGCAGTGATTTCAAGAAACCGTGTCGTAAGCCTCGTTGGCATAGCCGCCGTTCGGAGCCCATTGTTGCTCCTTCGTTAGCCCATAGCCCCCTCCTCCCCTACCCTGTTGCAAGTCCGGCGACTCACCCAGAAAATTAGGCTGTAGGAGATGAGGAAAGTCTTCAGGCAGGTAATCACTGGCTTCGTCTGAAGCCGTCGAGACGGTGGCGACATTTTGGAGTTTAGTTTTTTTTTTTAACTCAGAGAGCGAGGGGAAAAACTTCACTCCCCAGCGTCCAGAAACGAAGAGAGGAGAAGGGTGAAAAAGTTCTGGATCCGAGGAGAGAGGGGGAAGTGTCGTCACTTACCCAGACTCACTTTCCTGAAGGATAAACAGCTCCGCTGGACAGACTAGCGTCAAGTCCGCAACAGCGACACCACACGCGCACACCGCTGTCAAAATAAAAGCCCAGCTGCGGCGTTTTTTAAGGGAAACTGTGTCCAACATGCAGTCCGGGAGCCAAAATCGGGTCGCCACAGGGTCCCCCTCGGCCTGTTCGATGTCGTCAAAGGCAGTGAAGTCATTTACTACTCCAGTTTTTCAGTATAATTCATTGCTTCTTGTTTTCTGCTGATGCGAGCCTTCCTGCACAGGAGTATTGAAAGCATTTCTAGACAAATATCAGCTGATGGAACCATAAAGAGGTGCAAGCCGTGGTGAATGTTCACAGCTTTTAGTGTTACCAGTTGTGTGTTGCACCTGTGTGTGAATCTGCTTGTGCTGAAGTAGTTTTCATTTTCCTTGCCTGTCAGCAGACCTGCCATCAAGTTATTCTTATCATTGTGTTTAATTTCTGTTTGTCTCATAATTCCATTTGTTTTTAGTAAATTTTCTCCAGATTGCAGGATGAGCCCAAAAGCTATATATTTAGCAATTCTTGTTTAATTACAGGGGATCCTGTCCCCCCAACAAAATAGTTCTGACTTCCTAGAGTTTGCAGGTGTCCTTGTTTGCTGTGGTATTCATGGTTGTGCCTTTTTGGCTGTGCAGGGTTTATACGGTGATTTTGATAAACTGAGTTATTCACTTGCTGTGTAGCATTTGCGTCTGAGGCAAATTTGTGAACTTAATTCTAAATAAAGATTTTTGTGTCTGTAAAGGATCTGTTGAGTGCTTTTCAGCCTCTAAAAATGTGTTCAGATTTAACAGAGATGGTGCAGCTTTACATTTTTCACTGATAAATAAGAAACTCCAGTTTTACTATAATACTGGCATAAAGATTTTTTTTTCTCTTGTCCTGACCTTTACAGTGCTAACCGTTTCCACAGAGTTCATATTTATCTCATTTCAAACACCACCGGAAGTAGATTATTTTGTCCTTGGTATATTATGAGTTAAGGTTTCCGATCAGCTACAATTTTACACTTCAGTAGTCACAGCTTTGTTCTGAGGCCTATAAACCGGATCAGTGTTCTTGGCATGTTCAAATGAGCATGACCTTAGTAGAAGGACAATGGCTTATTGTTTTTGTACCGAAATAACTAAGGCACTATTGAACAATATACACACTTTACTAGAAGCTTAGTATGAAACGATCAATAATTTATTTTGAATCAATAATTTAAAAATAAATGTGAAAATTGTATATCAATCTGTGACATCATCAGTCCCTTGAAGACATGGTTCTGCAGTTTGCAAATAGTATTTTACTGCACATTTAATGTCAAGGGCTTAAAAAGGTGCAGAGAGGCTTGTGCAGACTGGAAGAGATTCGCTGGCTTGCAGCGAAAAATGTGTTATTCAATTATTAATTAGTAAGCTATTACACACTATTACCACCACTGCTTGCTTCACATTTGTCAGGGCTGCACTGAGTCCACGTGCTTTTATTTTGACAGTAGGACCGCTACTTCCTGTCTCATCCAGTCGGTCTTTACAGTCCTTATAATTAGCTGCCGTGTGCTGATGTGGATGTGACACACAGTTGCGCGTCACAGCAGTCAGAGCAGCCTTGTAAATATGCGCTTAGTTGAAGATAAAAATGACGACTGATGCTTTTTTTTTTCGTTCTCCAAATTCAATTTCGACTTACATCATGCTCTCCTCGTGCGATATTTGGCTTCCCGTGGAGCATTTTCTAAACAAATTACATGTGATGACCCTTTTAAAACAACAAAGCGTCACATGTGCTACAATTAATTACTACTAGCCCGTGAGCTCTTTGTAAGCGTTGTGTATTGTGAGGGTCCATATTTGGAGCATGTTGTGAGTTTATTTTGAAAGTAGCCCAGTTCATTAAAACGAAAACAAAACAAAAAAACCTCCGTCAGGACTGTTGTCACTGAAATAACATTACGAGATTATGAAATACGGATCCATAACAACTGATATCTCCAGTGCCATTGTATATAATCGATAATAGCCTAAAAAAATCTGCTGCTGCATAGCGTATAGGCCTACTTCTTGCATGAGTTGAAGGGTGGAGTTTATAAAAGATCTTTAGCCATGTTTAATGCAGCGATAGGTGGAAACACACACACACACACTAGAAGCCCGTTAGTGCCACCAAGTGGTTTTGTCTCTGTGATGAACTAGAAGAATCTTTCCTTAACAAAAGCTGAGGAGGTTGCTGCGTGAAGGGAGCGCTTGTTGTCCACAGTGGGGATTATTCAGACAAGTTTTTTTGGTCACACCAGTTTTAAGCTTTCCCAGTTTTATAGTGTCGTAGGTCTGTGTTGGACTCTGAGACTCTTGGAGCTGTACAAAAAAAAAGTGTGATCTCATCCAGTAGTGTTATCTCTGCGTTTCTGACATGCGCCTCAGCCGCTCTGTTGCCGTCTTCATCTTGTTCTTCACAGGTGAGTTCATGAGACAAAACTAGCCTATACGAGAAAAAAAAAAAATTAAACATCAATTTAAATGTTAGGGGCTAGGTTTCATCAAAATACCACATGACTGAACTAGTGCGCGATGTACTTTTCCTGTGATCAAAGGAAAAGTACAAAATCAACAAAGTAAAACTACTCCTTAAGTTCTCAGTGCAAAAACGTTAGCTACCGTGGTTTTAGATTTTAGTGCATATTCTGTTAGCAGAAACTAGATGGTGAAGTTGAAACAGAGGCTGAAACTAACGTGCAATCTGCTGTTTCTGTTTGGCTACAGTAACCATGAAAGCTCATATATCCAAAGCATAAGTGGCATCTCTGATAAAAATGGGAAGCAGCAAGTTCTCACATTTAAGAGAGAGAAACCATGAAATCTTTGGCAAGGAAAGAATAAATGTAACTTTAAATTGTGGTGGTTTCATTTTCTCTCAATCAGTTATTCGACTAAAGCTAATCTAAAGTAACTACATCTGTCTGGCAGTGTTCTTTCCTACAATGTAAATGCTTAGAAGTATAAAGAAACAGTTATTTAGTGTCAGTTTAAGCACTGTAGTAAAAAATTTGGAATTTATATTAAAGTACTTTTATGAGCATTGGTTTTGTTGCAAGTCTCAACTAAAACAAATTAGCATGAATATGTAATATATTAGATCGTTGGCGAAGGATCAAGTCACTCATCTTCCCTGCAGCTGGGAAATACCTCCTTCTCTGCAGCAATGCCACTAGTATTAGATGCAGATGTGCTGAATTTTTGAGGTGAATCGATGAGTACAAATTGAGGTTCCTGCT